>BRDA01004790.1:0-25842 GCA_036984385.1 Crenuchus spilurus
CGTCCAATGTACCTGAGAGAGGAAGTTTAATTGAATATGGGAAGGTTTGCTTTGCTTATACACATACAGTTACTGGAAACTGGTTGTAGGAGTGCACTCACCATATTGGTTTCTGGCTGGACAGCACAGTAAGGAAGCGTGGTCTTACATAGTCATAATAACCCATGTTCTTATGCTCTTCCTGACACCATACGAGTTCAGCATCTTCATATAGTTCAACTTCAGCCTTGACTAGGTCAAAGGGAAATGGTGATATCTAGAAAAATATAAATAAAATGTGAGTGATAGTAGTTGAGAGTAACTGAATTCTGTTTTAATTCCAGGGCCTGCCATTTTTGTACTTTTTGTATGAGCACAAATATGTCATTTTTGCTAGCCATGTTTTAGAGATTTTTTTGGAATCATCTAATTCAATGACATATTGTAGCAATACAATGAACGCAAAAAATAATATACTGGCAAGCCAAAATCATTGTCAATAATAGAGAACTAGAGGATACATTAAATATATCTCTCCATGAGACTATTTCAAGAGTATTCTGATTACAATATACACTGCAAAAAAAATAAAGGGAACACTTAAACAACACAATGTAACTCCAAGTCAACCACACTTCTGTGAAACCAACCTGTCCAGTTAGGAAGCAACACTGATTGTGAATCAATTTTACCTGCTGTTGTGCAAATGGAACAGACAACAGGTAGAAGGGAGAGGCAATTAGCAAGACAACCCCTATACAGGAGTGGTTCTGCAGGTGGTGACCACAGACCTTTTCTCTGTACTCATCCTTTCTGGCTGATGTTTTGGTCACTTTTGCATTTTGTCAGTTCTCTCAGCATAGAGGTAGCATGAGGTGATGTCTACAACCCACAGAAGTTGCTCAGGTAGTGCAGCTCATCCAGGATGGCATATTAATGCGAGCTGTCTCAAGAAGGTTTGCTGTGTCTGTCAGCACAGTGTCCAGAGCATGGAGCAGATACCAAGAGACAGGCCAGTACACCAGGAGACATGGAGGGGGCTGTAGGAGGGCAACAACCCAGCAGCAGGACCGCTACCTCCTCCTTTGTGCAACAGGAGGAACAGGAGGAGCAGTGCCAGAGCCCTGCAAAATGACCTCTAGCAGGCCACTAATATCCATGTTTCTGCTCAAACTGTCAGAAACAGACTCCATGAGGGTGGTATGAGATTTTGAGTATGATTCCAAATCCAAACCTCCAAAGGGTAATAATTTTGCTTTACATTGATCATTTTTATGTTATTTTGTTCTCAACGCATTCCACTATGCAATAAATAAAGATTTTCAACTGGAATATTTTATTCATTGAGATCTAGGATGTGTTATTTTAGTGGTCCCTTTATTTTTTTGAGCAGTGTATATTTTATATATATATATATACACACACACACACATCTAGGATCTTTACACACTGATAGCAACACCGCAGGAGAAATGCTAGCACAGGCTTCCAGTATCCGTAGTTTCAGGTGCTGCACATCTCGTATCTTCACAACATAGCATCTTCCGAGCATTCCTAGATGAACAGTTTCCTGGAAAGTGGATTGGTTGTCGTGGGCCAGTTGAATGGCCCCCAAGGTTTCCCGATCTGACCCCCTTAGACTTTTATCTTTGGGGTCATCTGAAGGCAATTGTCTATGCTGTGAAGATACGAGATGTGCAGCGCCTGAAACTACGGATACTGGAAGCCTGTGCTAGCATTTCTCCTGCAGTGTTGCTATCAGTGTGTGAAGAGTGGGAGAAGAGGGTTGCATTGACAATCCAACACAATGGGCAGCACTTTGAACACATTTTAGAAGTGGTCAGAAACTTGTAAATAACTCATGAAAGAATAAAGTTATGTTAAAACCAAGCACACTATTATTTTTCTTGTGAAATTCCCAATAAGGTTGATGTGTCACATGAGCCTCTTCCCATTGAAAAAACTAAAGTTGGATCCAAAATGGCTGACTTCAAAATGGCCGCCATTGTCACCACCCATCTTGAAAATTTTTCCCCCTCCCATATACTAATGTGCCACGAACAGGAAGTTAATATCACCAACCATTCCCATTTTATTAAGGTGTATCCATTTTATTAAGGTGTATCCACACACACACACACACACACACACACATATATATATATATATATATATATATATATATATATATATATATATATATATATATATATATATATATATATATATATATTACACACTACATCAATTGAGTACAGCAGCTGCCCTTTGCATTATGTGAAAATTTCATTATGAATTATAAATAGAAAAGGTACAGAGTTACTTGGAATAAAATCTCTTTACACTGACTTGCATTAAAAGTAAAGAATGCTTTCCATTTCCTTTAAAGTTGCAATGTTAGACATAGTTGGTTTTCGTTGGACAGCTGTTTTCACTTGCCAAGTTACTTTTTGTAATTAGGAGGACAATGACTGTACATTCTCCTTCCAAATAGTGTGAGCTCTTCCACCATGTATTTTTCACGCTGTCAGGCACACAGAGCCTCTGAGCACACTTGCAGGAAAGCACTAACGATTCAGCTTGCTGTGAGACTAGGTGGATAGCTGCCTAAATCCATACATCTCTCCACAGAGGAGTGGGAGCGACCCCTATCATCCAGTATCATCCCCCGGGAGTGCAGCCAATTGCAATCACCCTGGACTCCCTGACACAAACAGCACATGGCAATGCTCAGACTGGATAACAACTTTGCTTTTACTCAGTGGTCTAACATGACCTGGTGCTACTAATTCAGAAACAGCTGAATGGCAAAAGGTGGTTAATGACAATTATAACATTTATGATCAGAAGGTGTTCTAAAGCTTTATTCTGGAAAGAAATTCAGATCCTGGTCTACACAACATTTTGGGAAATGTAGCCCTGGTCTAAGCTTAATTCCTCTCAGGGATTTACCAAGCCTAAAAATTCTCAATGCAACATTGTATTAGTCCATGAAGTTACAAACAGCTGAATAATGCAGCATGTTGTATATACTGTACTTCAGCAAAAACAGCACAAACCTGCTCCAGTCGGACAATTGCAACCGCATCCTCAAGTTTGAGTTGTTTTCTCTCTTTTGCTAGCTCATAGTACACTTTGCCAGTGCAGAAGATGACCCTTTTCACTTTGCTTGGGTCTTCAGATGCAAGACCCTCATCTGGTATGATTCTTCTGAACTTTGTTCCTGCAAAATCAATAACTTTATTTCTACCCAGTTCCCAACAAAGATCTGACCAATTTAATATTTAGACTTCTGTACAGTAAGTTCAGTTATGCACTGTTACACCTGTGGTCATCTCATCAAAGCTGGAGCGGGCCTCAGGGAGCCTCAACAAGGACTTTGGTGTGAAAATAATTAGCTGAGAAGATAAAAAAAATGACAGTCAGATGTCAATCACACTGACAGACCTATCATTTTTAGCAGCTCACATTTGAGAAAATTGTAGTGTATATAAACTTTTGACAGCTGTGAATCCAAGCAAAACAATAAATTAGGAGGACTTTTGTAGGAAGTAAACACCAGCGTCCCCAGACAGCCTGTTTAATTTGCTCAGGAAAAGATTTTCTCATGCTCCACAAAGCACTGCATTTATCTGCAACTAGGGAACATTTTAGACAATTACTGTAGCAGAAAACCACAAGTGTGTGTGGGGAATCCAGAAACTTTAAGTTCATGCTGTTACATCTTAAGTTTTATACCCATCAACTGTCCCTAACCCTTCTGTATATTGAAGGATAAATAGACTATGAATAGATACAATCAGGGTTGAAATAACTTCCTGCACACATATATTCAGGTAACTGATATTGCACATCCGCTAAATAAATAAAAGATGTAAGAAATTATGCTAATGAGTACACGAGAGGACGACTGTGATCTCTTACTGGCTTTCTGAAAGGTAATAAGATCTGCCTCCTCAGCACATGAAAGTAGTTGGCAGGTGTTGAGCAGTTGACCACGATCCAGTTACAGTCATAAAGCTGTTGAACCTCAAAGTCTCCAGTGAATTCCTTAATTAGAGGTAAATAAAACATGTCCAATTAAATCTGGCAATTAATAATACATTATAAATTGCTTTCTCCACACAAATTTCTTTCATTTTATAATGATTAATGGAATGTCAGCCAAGACATGTTTGGAGTCTAAATTACAGTATATTTCTTTAGTTATATATACAGCGCTTCATCACAAAATTAGAAAACTGTAAAAAAAAAAAAAAAAAAAAAGTAGCTGTTCATAATGTAATTCAAAGAGGAAAACTCTTATTTTATTTCCATTACATGTAAAGTAATATTTCAAGCTTTTTGTTTTTATGTTGATCAGTATGACTTACAGCTAAAAAAATCTGAAATCAAGAATCTCATATTATTAGAATATTTCATTTCAAGTTACTATTCAAACATTATCAACACTAAAACAAGGAAAACTTAAAAGACGGTATTTTATTATCTATCTATCTATCTATCTATCTATCTATCTATCTATCTATCTATCTATCTATCTATCTATCATATTTAAATATATATATATGTGTGTGTGTGTGTGTGTGTGTGTGCATGTGTGTGTGTGTGTGTGTGTGTGTATGAAAATGTAATTATTGCTTGATTTGTGATTTGTATATTTCAATAGACCAAACTACTTAGTTTTGAATGGTAGTTCATTCATGAATTCCCCAAATTTTCACTTGCAAGACTGTGAAGCAAATCACATTTATTGCAAAATATTTTAGAATCAGTCTGGAAGAGTAGAAACTGATCTCTGCTATTATTATAACAACCCATGTGACATGAAGCAAGCTCAGTGCAGTTCTAGAAGTGCGCTACATTTATTCAGTGTGATCAGTATTACTTAATAGATGCCCTGGACTGGTTAGCATTGCTTCATGTTACCAAAACGAGAGGAGCAGTTCCTTCCCACACTATGAGAAAACAACCAATTACAATCATGGACCCCCAGACACTGATGGCAGTGGCACTGCAGGAAATCAAACGCAAAGTAAACGCAAAACTTTCCTAGACCAGTCAATATTCTCTTAAGTGCTATGCCCATAAAAGGACCCTCTTCATTTAGCTATAATAAGTCCTGCTCTTTCATGTACTTAACCCACTCTGCCCTTGGGACTGACAGTTCAGTACTAAAGCAATGGCCTCTTTAAGCATTAACTAAATGGGTAATCAGGAAGATCCAGCGAAGCGCTTACAGGTCAGAATCTTTCTGGTGATCAGTATGAACCATTACAGAAGGGCGCACTCACCGGATAGCGATCAGGGTCATCTTTGCTCATCTGCAAGAAACGCTCTGGCCGTGCTGACGAGTGCTCTGGGCCCTAGTAATCAGACACGTATGTCCATCACACAGCAAGCTGATGAATTATAGCCTCATTTGCAAAGGCTCTGACAAACCTAGTGAGTCATCACTATTGATTTCTATACAATGACTTTGCCTTAAAGAGTAACACTGAGGTAAGAAACAAGGCCACACTTAGTTCTCTTGAGTAGATTTGGTTCAGAAGTCAGAATGGAACAGATATGGCCCATATAATTGATAATTGAGAACTCCTAAAATAACAATTGCATCATTGTAGTTTTGCTGTGGCTTAGTAGGGCAAAGACAGAAATAACACAGTGGTAGCCTTTAATAATGCATGATATTATTACACAGCTGTCAAACATGATTTTATATGCTTGAGATATTGTAAAGTGATCAGTTCTAAATTCCTTTCAGTGTCAAAATGCTGATTTGGACATACATATTTAAATACTCTAATAAGTCCACTGGCAATGTTTTTCTCAAGGATTTATGCTGTATAATAGCAAATATCAAACATTCAGATATCTGACATGTATTCTGTGACATATCATACATCCCATAAGTGACATATCTCATTTACACTGTGCTGAATTCAGAGAAATAATTATACTAGTGGACTGACCATTCCCTCCATGCCATGTGGTAGGAGTAGGACGATGCCATTGTTGCGAACCCACTTGGCCTGGCCTGGACTGATGAATTGGTCAATGATACACTGTGCTGTGTTGTGAAAATCTCCAAACTGAGCTTCCCAGCAAACAAGGGCATTGGGACTAGCCATAGCAAAGCCCAGCTCAAAACCTGTTAAAAACAGAAATTACACAAAAACATGTGGAAAAAATATCATCAGCAAAAAATTAAAATTTCAGTGCATATTATAGTAAATTTAAGTCCGTAATAGGTAAGTAACATTGCCATCTTGTCTCTGCTGATGCTAATTCTGACACCTTTTACTCAGGGTCTTGGCTAATCCAATCCAAAACCACTTCTGTTTTCTAATTCTTTAGTTTAATTTCAGTTTACTTCCCTACATAATTACTTGAGATCATTCTTCTAGATGCAGAGTAACATGAACAACATGTTGTAACTAGACAGTTCTTGGTTGATGTGATCCATTTAATAAGATCAGTATCACTGACAATACTGATCTGATATACTGGATGCCAATGTACACCAACCAGTCATTGTTGCATCCGTCACTCATTGCCATTTTCATCAGTTTCATTGACCATATATGCACTTTGTAGTTCTACAATTACAGACTGTAGACCATCTGTTTATCTGTATACTTTATTAGCCTCCTTTCTCCCTGTTCTTCAATGGTCAGGACCACAACAGAGTAGGAATTATTTGGGTAGTGGATCATTCTCAGCAATGCAGTAACATTGATGTGTTGGTGGTGTTAGTGTGTGGTAATGTGGTGATGTGATGGAATGAGTAGATCAGTGAGTGTCTCTGCTGGACTGAGAATAGTCAACCAATAGTGTTTTTGGCTTCTCCTGAGATCGCTACCTTGCCATGGTGTAGAAGCTTGAGAGTCCCTTTGAATCTAAGAGCGATACCATCTTCAGCTATGCTCCTGGTAGGGTTGCCCTTGATGGTAAGGTCGAAGAGGAGGTTCCAGATAAAGAGCGATCACACACCCCATCCAGTTATTGATGCTTAGTAGTGAATTAGAAAGACTGAACATCAGCATTTGTGGATTGTCTGAGACTAAGTGGTCAGGCACTGGACACTTCAAGACAAAGGATGAACACACAGTGAGGTTCTCAGGCAAACAGGGTCGTGAACATCATGGAGTTGCTATCTGGATTCACAGAAGAGTTGCTACATGTATAAAATCCTACAATCCAGTGAGCAGCAGAGTCATATCAGCCACATTTGCTTCAAAGCCAAGAGATATGACTCTTATTCAATGTTATGCACCAACTGTGGACAAGCAAGACGAAGAAATTGAACAGTTCTACAAGGAAACTGAACACGTACTAGTTGAGAATCCCAAGCAGAACCTATTTGTTGTCACTGGTGATTTCAATGCCAGAGTCAGAGAAAATGCAGCAGAAAGTGAAGTGCTTGGGAAATATGGTCATGGTACAAGAAACGATAGAGGTCAAGCACTGGTAGACTTCTGTGATGAACATGGGTTGTTCATCAGCAACACACTCTTCCGTCTACACAACAGGCACAGATACGCATGGAAGAGCCCAAATCAGGAAACCAGAGCTCAGATTGACTACATCCTGATCAAGAAGCAGTGGAAACAGTCAATCAATAATGCACGCACATGCCTCAGTGTGACTGTGACTCTGATCACAATCTTGTGACATTGACATTGAAAATGAGGTTCAAAAGGAAACAAGTGAGGAAGCCAATTCAACTGGACCTTAGAAAACTCAGACAGGACCAGTTCTCTTCAAGCTGCAGTACCAAATTGAGGTTGCCAACAGATTTGAAGACTTAGCAAGACTCCAAGAACCACACACACCAGATGAAATGTGGTAGCAAATGAAGAATGTCATGCTGGAAGCTGCTAAGAAGACAATACAGAAGAACCAGATCAAACACAAGAACTGGATTACCAGCAAAACCTTTGAGTGGATTAAGAAGAAGTGTGAAGCAAAAACAAAGTCTTTCAGTGATTACAGGAAACTGCAAAATGAAGTACAGAAGAGGCTAATAAGAGATAAGCAAGCTGAGTTGGACTCATTGTGCTGTCAGCTGAAAGAAAATGCAAAGAAAGGGAAAAGCAGACCTGTATTCCAGATAGTAAAGAAGCTCACCAAACCATTCCAGCCTCGCACAGTAGTCATCAAGGACAAAGACGGCATAAAACTTGTGGAACCAAAGAAGGTGTGTCAACGATGGAAAAACTACTGTGAGGAACTATACAGTGGTGCAGAAGATAACATTCAGATTGATGTTCTTCCACCACTGAAGGAAGAAATCAAGCGTGCTATGTTAGAACTGGCTACACAAAAGGCATCTGGTCCAGATGACATAGCAGTTGAACTGCTCAGGTTTGGTGGAGAGACAATATTAAATAAGCTCCATGTGGTCTGTATGGAAGTTTGGGAAACTGGAATCTGGCCAGAAGAATGGATGCAATCACTCTTCATCGCACTGTCCAAGAAAGGAAACTTGCTCCAGTGCAAGAACTACAGGACCATTGCACTGGTCTCACATGCTAGCAAGATCTTGTTGAGAGTGATAATAAAATGAATGCAGTCTAAGCTGGAAGGGGAGATTGCCCAAGAACAAGCTAGATTTAGACCAAGAAGAGGCACTCATGATCAGATAACAAACCTCTGGATCATCTTGGAGAAAGCAAGAGAAAGGAACCAGGAACCAGGAACTGTATTTCTGTTTTATTGATTTCACAAAGGCAATCGACATGGTACAACATCACCAATTGTGGATAACCATGCTGGAGATGGGTTTCCCCTGACACCTGATCCATCTGCTGAGAAATTTGTGCAGTCAGCAGCGTGCAGCCTCTAGGACCGCCAATCACACATTATCATGGTTCAGCGTAAGATAAGGAGTCCGTCAAGGATGTAACCTCTCACCATGTTTATTCAACATCATAGGAGAACAAGTGATGAGGAAAGCACTAAAGGGATTTATGGGAGGATTCAAGATTGGTGGAAGAACTATTAACAATCTCAGATATGCAGATGACATCGTCTTATTGGCCACAACAAAAGAACAACTAGAAGAGCTGGTGAGTCGCACTGAGAAGGCTGCAAAGGAATATAAGATGCAGATCAATGCAGCTAAAACAAATGTGATGACGAACACTGAATATATACTGAAAATCACAGTCAAAGGAAGACTTCTGGAGCAAATAGACTCTTTCACGTATTTGGGATGCAGAATAACAAAAGCTGCAGACTGTGCCAGTGAAGTGAAATCAACAATGGCCATGGGCATGTTGGTAATGGTCAAATTGACAAAGATTAATTTAAAACAATTAGCATCGATACCAAACTAAGACTGATGAAAGCCTTGGTCTGGCCAGTAGCTACATATGGATGTGAAGCCTGGACATTGAAGAAAGAGGAAGAAAGACGTATTCAGGCTTCTGAGAACAAGTGCATCATGAAGTTGCTGAAGATCTCATGGATGAAGATGATGACCACTGAGCAAGCAGTGATGGCATAGTTACATTGAAAAAGTAATCTGCTTACTGATTACTCCTTTAAAAAGTAACTTAGTTACTTTACTGATTACTTGATTTTAAAAGTAACTAAGTTAGATTTTTTTTAACAGCAACAATGTATCTCCTGACATTTAAAGTTGAACTTAAAAACTATTTCCTAAAAATTATTTTTATATATAATGTTTATGTTTTATAAAAGTCCAGCTTCTGTTGTGTATGGGCCAAATAATAACAATTATTAAGCATTTTATCTTTGTGTATTTACCAGTAATTTAACTTTTTGGCTTATTTGGATTGGATGCAACAGTTTTTTGTAATATTTTGGTTTAAACTAGATAAATTCATGTTTCTTATGTGTTAGTTCATAGTGTAGTACTGCAGTGTCAGTATAAAGGGTTACTGTCTCTTCAAGAAAAACGCTGCTTTGTTTTAATGAGTGAGTTTGTTTACATTTGCATCACTATCCTGCAAGAAGAAGTAAAATCGCAAGAAGAAAGTAAAAATATTGTAGCGTCGGCTAACCAGAAACGCAGCGTCAGTGACGTCATTTCCCAGAATCCCCCGCGGATTGTGCATAATTAGGGACTGTTGTGGATTGTTAAGGATAATTCTGTTATGTGAGTGTTTTGTGTTAGTTTAGTGTTATTGTTGTACAGTTATCTTCTCATGTGCTCTTACATCACTTGCTGACCTGTTTGCAGGCTTACCATTAATGAGATGTACAGTAACGTTGGGGACATGAGTAGGTCAGGCTGTGTATTGTGGTGTGGGATTTTAAGTTAAGTCTTGATTGGACAGCAATAAAGAAACCGGTTTGAGAGAGACTACAACTGTCTTGGTTTTCTTTCTTTTTTTGCTACAACATATATTTTTAGTAAGGAAAATTATAAAAATAGTAACGCGCAGGGATTTATTTGAGTAACTTTAATGTGATTACTGGATTGGAAATAATGCATTAGATTACTTGTTACTGGAAAAAATGGTCAGATTAGAGTAATGCGTTACTGACATCACTGTGAGCAAGTCTATGAGATGCTAGAACTCAAAAGGAATTACTGATGCACATTAAATCCCGCAAGTTATTTTACTTCAGTCATGTTATGAGGCACACACATGACAGCATTGAAGAAAGTGTTATGACTGGACTTGTGGAGGGAGTCCAAAGACGTGGAAGACCAAGAATAACCTGGATGGATAACATCAAGACATGAACTGGATTATCTGTATAGGGGCCAGCCTGCTACAAGAAACCAGATACAGATGACATTGGAGAGAAGTGACTCGTCTGTGCAGCCTTATGGCAGGCCGTTTTAACATTTAATCCGATTCACCACACTTACATTCCAAATATCTGAAATTGATTTATGACTAGATGTATTGGTAAATTAAGATATCTCTAATTATATTTTGACTAGACAAAATACCTATTTTAGATATCTCTACATTCTGACTAGTCGAAATGACATCAGATTTACCATTGATATAAGGTAGTGATGGGTCCGGCAACACTGATGCGTCGGCGCATGCGTCGAACTCACAGAGCAAACTGTTTCTCAATATGCATACTTGTGCGGACTTGTGTGCTTGTGAACTTGTGAAATGTCATCACTCTCAGCCCAAGTACGGTTCAAAATCAAAGTACGCATACAGGCAAGTTAGCTGATAATACCCGGATGTGTTCTTGATTCGCCCCTTCTATCGAGTATTCATCGGTTGTGACTTGTGTGGACTTGGTGCGGCAATGTATCCCAGAATGCATTTCGCAACGGAGATGCAGCAATGGCAGAAGATACCAAAATGATTTCTTTTTAATGCATCATTTTATCTCAGATAAATTTTGTGTAAAACTGTATTTAAAGATAATATAAATTTTGTTGGCTTTCTTAAATGTGTATTTTTACTGAAACGGGAGTTATACAAACATGGTAAAGAGTACACTGTGCTTTGGAATATATTAGATACGACCATTTCTTTATAGCTTGGATTACAAACGCAAGAAAAAAAGAGAAATGTACTTAGCCAAGAAGGCAAGTCCAATGATCTATATTACTGGATAGGACACACGTGACTTTTAAACGCGCCGGCAAGGAGACTCCATGTTGTGTGGAAGCATGGCAAGATTGGAAGGAAGCCAGCATTCACAGACAACAAAAGGGCTGCAATGTTTCGCGTTTTATTATTTTACTTATCGGAATTCTGTCAGCAGAGACCAGGGGATCACATTCCACAAGAATGTATTAATTTTAAAATGATTTATTAGGTAAAAATATCAGACAAAAGTTGAACAAATTAGTTCTCTTTCAAGGACAGTAAAGACATGCCCACATACATGTATTGATGCTGTATTATGTATAGATCAGTACCTACTACAGGGTTCTTATAAAGTCTTGTATACAACCTTGGTCAAAAATAATGTCTATAATGTCTTATTCTACAGATGGAAGTCTTGCTATTTCTTATATGGAATATTTCTCTTCACAAAGACATTAATTGGCTTGAATACAAGTAGTCAGGTATAACTTAAAGGTGTGAAAACATGTAGAATTGTATGAATGTTAATAAATGAACTTAAACATTGAAAGACTGGTGCTGTTTAGTTGGAACACTAACACTATAGCAACAAAATACAGGATTTCCATGAAAATGTATTATTACAAGTATTTCAGTACTGTAACATTAAATTAACTCGGATGATAGCATTGAATATTTCTACAATTACATTCTACATTGTATTTACAGAGGTCTCCGTGTTCTTTACTTTGGATTAAGACCGTCGACAGGTTGAAAAAAATGTATAATTTGTGTAGAGTCATCGGTCACTAGCTAAAATTTGTAAATGAGCTAAAATTAGTATTGCAGCATAAATAGAGCTTTACAATGTGTTTACTGTAACATTAAATGAACTCGGATGATAGCATTGAATATTTTTACATTAACTTTAATATGTATGAGGTCTCCGTGTTCTTTACTTTGGATTAAGACAGTCGACAGGTTGAAAAAATTGATAATTTGTGTAGAGCCATCAGTCACTAGCTAGTATCAGCAAGGCAAGAAAGCATGGCTATATTTATGTAAATGGCCATGCGATAGCAGCATTACACAATTTAATTCTTTGTTTTCTTTGTAAATAACTTACATTTTGAAAATCGGATAATTATTAATGATTTTACAGCCATTAGAAGTCATGCAAGCAGTAAGGCCTAGAGAAAATGTCGGTTACGACGGATGCAAAAGCCGATAGTAGTCTAATGTGTCATAAACCATTTTAATAATACTCTTTGTAAAGAACTTTAAATTTTGAAAATAGGACAATTATTAGCGAAGTTAGAGCTTCGAGAAGGCAGCAGTGCAGGCTATGTGCCATTGTTTACAAGCTTCACATCCACACTACATGGCGGCTCCATGATGTCACGCCGGCCTCAATGCTAGCGAATAGGCAGCGTCCTATCCAGTAATATAGATCATTGGGCAAGTCATCAGTGCACGTCTCTTCTTCCTCTCCCTCATCTTCATCCTTGCTCTCCTCCTTAGTTGTGCTGCTTCCTCCTCGGCTTGAAGGTAAAGCATACCAGCAGCAACTGCAGCAACCACCCGCTCCATTTTCCTCACAAACTACAAACGCGATTATTTCATCCATAACATAGATTCTCTTCCTCTTTTTAAAACTAGACTTAAAACTCACCTGTTCAAAATAGCCTATTCTCTGTGATATCCACTGTATTGTCTCTTGTATGTTTTGTGTTCATTTAGTATGTTTTCTGTTCTTCTGTATGTTTTGCTAATTATTTTGTAAAGTGTCCTTGAGTGTTGTGAAAGGCAATTATAAATACAATGCATTATTATTATTATTATTAATACAATATATAATATACAATAAAATACAATGACTTAAATATTATTATTGTATAGACTAGGTCATCAAATCAGTCTGTCAACTAGGTTGCCTGTAGGGATTTTTAACGTCCCGCAGGTGTCAGTATTCAGTGACACAGTATCGATACAGTTTTGCTATGTGTCAAAACGCTTCATGACACCTCATCTACCCATCACTATTATAAGGGATTTATTATCAGTCCATCAAACCTTTTTCCTTTTCCCAGTCCTTGCAATACCACCTCCCGTATTTCCCCATTTACCTGGCATATTAGCTAATGACTGTTTTCTCTTCACCTTCTGTCTGTCTCTCTCTCTCTCCTTTTCAGGCTATCTTTCCTTATAGTGATAGTGTTTCAAACAAGCCCAATTTGGCGTGAAAACTGCGAACCTGGCAAATATGGACAGCTCAGTGCCACACAAAGGGGGCTTACACGCAATCGTTTAATTCAGATATCTAAAAATGTCATTTTGACTAGTCATAATTACGTTTGAGATATCTTGAATTGTAATTACGGTTGTGTGACCCATCAAATGACGAATCCGGTGACGTCATTTGAGATGTCTTGAAAGGAATTTTAACTAGTCAAAATGTAATTGAAGATATCTTGAATTATTGTTCTTATTAGTCAGAATGTAATTGCAGATATCTTAAATTACCATTCTGGATAGTCAAAATGTAGTTTTGTCTAGTCATAATTACGTTTGAGATATCTTAAATGTAATTACGGATAGTCAGAAAAACGGATTAAATGTTAAAACGGCCTGCTATAGCAGCCTACCATCACGAAGAGATATCGGAGTGTGACATGTGACAGTGTTTTTGGGCAGCATCATGTAACCGTCACAGAAGAACTAAAATACAGTGGTAACCCTACTTACGAGCATCCCTACTAACGAGTATTCCAGGTAACGAGTCGAGATCTCGGAATATTTTTATTAACGTATTAAAGTAACGAGTAGCCTAAATTAAAATTCAAGTATGCCAACTGCTAGGGGCGCTGTCGGTCGTAGCATCTCCTAGATGCTAGCATAGAAGAAGAGGTCAGTCATTACCTTTGACCGCTGTCCAGTGAAAGTGAAAGTGCTAGTGAAAGCGGTGCAAAGAAAGCAAAAGGTAGTGAACAAGAAAGTTCGATACATTTTACTTTTACTTTTCATATGATAAGTGTAACCATGCCATACACGTACGCCCGTCCTCCTGTCCTCCTTAGCCGCCAGCCTACACGATCACCGTCGGTCTCCCTCTCATTAACGGCCAGCCTACACGAGCGCCTTCGTTGTCTCTTTTATTTTTTTAAAAACCCATATAAACACATTATTTAGCATATTAAAGTATACTGTATATTGGCCGGCTGACACGGATTAATCAGTTTTACATGTATTCTTATGGGGAAAATGCATCCAGCTAACGAGCAAACCAGCTAATGAGCTTGGCTCCTGCATGGATTAAACTCGTAAGTAGGGTTACCACTGTATGAGCTACAGTGTCAAACTTTACATCTACAAGATGGACCAACAGGGTAGGTGTATCTAATAGAGTAGAGAGTGAATGGACACAGTGTTTAAAAAATCCAACAGCTCTGCTCCACTCATACCAGTGCAACACACACTAAGACACCACCACCACATGAATCTCATTGCACTGACCAAAGGTGTCAAAAGTATTCACATTCATTACTCAGGCAGAAGTATAAATACTGGGGTTTAAAAAGACTTTTATAGAAGTTGAAGTATCAACTTAAGCTTTTTCCTCAAGTAAAAGTACAAAAGTACTGGTTTCAGACCGACTTAAAGTATAAAAGTACAAGGAATGTAAGGAAAACAAATGCCAAAACTTAGGCTGTGCCACAGGGGCATACAGTGCACTACCCCACCCCCAAAATATTTTTTTCTAAAAGTTGTAATGACTATAATGTTATATTAAAATGGTAATGTTGAATTTTTTGGGATGTACTGAGGCATATATCCCCCTTGAAAATGAAAACATTTTAGTCATTTCAAATATATTAGCGGACCATATATGTGCAGTACTGAGTTTACTGGAGAGTGGCGAGACACGTGACGTGCAGGTGCGATGGATCGCTTACCAATAAGGTATCAGAATGGTATATGTTTATACTTATCATCCAACCACAATCACATTCACTCTTTCTGGATGGCGCAATTTATCTGGAAAGGATGTTTTTTTGAATGATGGTAAACTGAAATGAAATACTGTAGGGGCTACTGAGCACTCATGTGCTGCTGGCCCTTTAAGCTCGGGTTGAGAAAACGACTCTGTTTATGTTCACTCTTAGTGGAGCTGATTCTTCTTCGGCTCTTGGTTCAGTGATTCAGTAGCAGAAGAAAAATAAAGTGTCCCTCCTCTGGATTTTTGGTAAAAAAAAATCAACTTCACCTCAGCGTTCACCTCAAACTCTGACAATACGGAGAAATAACGAGGCTGTTTTTAAAATGTAAGGAGTAGAAAGTACTGATAATTGCATGAAAATGTAAGTAAGTAGAAATAAAAAGTCTTCAGAAAATAATTACTCCAGTAAAGTATAAATAACCAAAATTTCTACTTAAGTATAGTAACACCTCTGGCACTGACAATGATCCAGCACCCAAATAATACCTGCTTTGTGGTTGTCCTGATCATTGAAGAACTGGGTGAAAGAAGAGATGAACTACAGTCTGCAAGTGTACGACAACAGAGTGCTCCTATATTGTAAGTGGAGTATTTAGAAACAAGTGGTTGAAAACAACCCTGAAACTACACATTTTAAAGTGTTTTGCATTGTGCAAAAACCTTACCTTAGATATTGAGGAAGAAATGGATTCTTACCCAAAACTCCATACTCAGACAGAGAGCTGTTGCACACTGTATAGGGGGCTTGGTTTGACCACAGATGGTTCATTGGGACACAAAAATGTTTATCCACTTCCTGGTCATGCAGAACATGATGGCGGTGACTACAAAGTTAAAAGTGCAAAGTTGCCATTACTTTCCAAAGGACAATTTTTTTATGTTTTTTTTTTTTTTTTCATTTTAATAATTTATTCCAGTCGTCATGTAAAGAGCAAGAGGCATTTTCATTTTTGTAAAGTGTTCAATTATTGGCCAATGTGTTCACACACAGAGGAATTTGATCTCCTCATTTAACCTATCCATGCAGTTAAACACACACAGGGGTGGATTTGGAAGTTCTGGGCCACAAGCAATGTCATGTCTGGGGGCCCTGATCAAACGGATTCTTTTTTATAGTTATGGTGCGGTGCAGGCTTAAACATAAATTAATTAATATTATTAATTATTAATACATATTAATTATTATAAATACATTTTAAACATTACTTAAACATTATTGTTCGTAATATTTTATTAGGAATTACTAGTTAATATTAATAATACACTAATAATAACTATAATCATTATTATTATTACTAATAAAATAAAATAATATTAATCATTAATAAAATAATAAGTGTTAAAATCATGTAATATAAAATTATCACCCAATTATGTATTATATGGAGTGACTGCTTGGACAGCTAATCACACACTAGCAAGAAACAGCAGAGCCAATCGATGAGCTTGTGGGCAGTCTAAAGAGAAATAGGTTTCCGACGGCGTTGCCGTTTTTTGCTGGGTCTTAGTGCTCCACCTGTTTCTTTTTAATATAGCGTGAAATTGTTTTTTGATGGAAAAATCTGCAGAGAAGCAAAACTGTCTTTTGAAAAAGTCGCTGTCCCCCACCCCCATTCCCAAATTACAATTGTGTAACTTTAGTGCGGAACAACAAAAACAATTATGCGGTTTTTTTTTCCAACCTCTTTTGGCTAGCATGAGGCCCCCTGATCTCCAGGGCCCCAAGCAATTGCGTGGTTTGCGTGTTGGTCAAGTCCGCCACTGAACACACATACACACAAACACACACACTAGTGGGTAATGAGAACATATGCCTAAAGCAGTGGGCAACCCCTATCCACTAAATCTGGGGAGCAGTTGGGGATTAGGTGCCTTGCTCAAGGGCAATATCTCAACAACTGTCATGACCTGCCAGGGGATTGAACCCATTAAACCTATGAGCCAGATCTGGTCACAAGACCAGACCGGATCCCTATACACCAGGCCACAGCTGCCCCAATAAGGTCAGCAACTGAAAAATTACAAAAATTGAGATATTGCTTTTTTTTGTAAATGAACTCTTCATATATAGAGAGAGACAACTTTCAGACAACAAAAGCAGCTATTTTTAAAAAGCAACAGAACCAACAGAATAAATGTGTTGACAAATGGCATCAATTCTGAGACAGGACTTATAACCATTTCAACAGACAGTTGATGGCGACTGCAGAAGAAGTGGCCATTACTTTCCAACACAGAACAAAATGTACAGACAGACAGATTTCAGACAACAAAAGCAAGTCTATAAAGAAAGAAACAGCAAAATAAGTGTGTTGACAAATCTCATCAATCTGAGCAGAGTACTTCTTAGACAGAATTTACAACCATTTCAGCAGTCAACTCTGCAAGACAAGGCAGCTTTGGAGATTTTTCTGAGGTTTATCACACACTCTCCTCTCTTCAAAATTTCTTCATCCTGCAGTGTCAAATCACAGCAGAGAAGCCCTCTCGCTCTTTCTCTCCAATCAGAGTTAGAGGGGGAGAGAGGCGGAAGAAAGGAAGTGATAGGAGTTCAGACTGGAGACGTGATGTGTTTTGCCAGGTCACTCAGACGTGATGTCTAAATCAGCCCTCACGTCCAATGAAATGAGACAAGCATTTAAGACCTCTTCAACATCACGGTAATGATGCAGCCACAGTCAGACTTGGAAGACTTTGAAGTTATTGGATAACAATCAAGTGTCAGGTGGCTGTAGACAGAGACTGAGTTTAACTAGACAGAAGTGACTTCACAGAGAAACGCACATGCTGTATTGTCTTTTATAGTTACGCTAACCAATCTAATGTTATGTAATAGGGAATATATGGTCCTGGTGGTTCTTTAGTTTCTCTTTCATTCTCTCCATTAGGCGCACATGCTTCTCTCAAAGAATGAATGAATCACAGTAAATCAGACTGTTAGATAACAATCTGAAATGGAGAGTGTAGCCAAGCAAAAAAATGAAGAGGGAATTAGCTCTAATTGGAGAATGTTTGCATGAGCTCATTTAATCACAGCTGTGACTGGTAAGTGGCTCTTTGTGCTACAGCGCGTTTGCCTTACAAAGTAACCGTGGAAGCACAGAGGAGCTCGGAGGTAAACACAGTCTCCTCCCCTTGGCTACATCAGTCAGGAGACAGGATGAGCACATTCACAACCGCAGATGACTGAATCAATTACTCATAGCCATTAAGTCTCTAGGTAATGTGTAGGAGCAGCAGACTGGAGCACGGCGATATGTTCACTCTCCTGGCTTCTGCAGGAGGCTTACAAAAGGCAAGGTGGTACGGGATGCTTACCCCAGCCCACAGACAGTACACATCAATAAACAGACTTATGAGACAGCAGCTGTTTTCTCTTAACTTCCTTATGCTAACAGTCTTCTCTACTACAAAGTCTAGATTTCCTGCAGCAAGCATAAAACCGCTGGACTGAGTCCATTCAGGAAGACTAGCCGTCAGAAATGTAAAGCCGAGCAGTAAATAATGCTACATGTGGGCCAATAAACTTGGGGAGAGAACATTTTAGTTAGCATGTCGCTGGAACTGGCAGCATCACTTGGAGGCAACAACATATCAAACAAACAAACCTGGCTGACAGAGTCCCTCTCACAAGGCTGAAACAAACAGACGTGGGAGTGTTTGAGTCTGCTGTGGGGTATCGTCAAATGGGTTTCCTTCAGCGTCAACAGAACCAGTACCGTGACAACACCATGTGGACATCTATCGCACTCCCAGGAGACTCTATCTGAGACAGACTGACGTCACCTGTCACTGTACAGACACTAAATGAAGCTGTGCTGCACAGACTTTCACTCGGCTATTCTGAATGAGGAGGCACTAAAGCTCATCATGTTCTTTTGGTTAATGGAACTGATGGGCTCAGTCAGAGATTGTTTTGTGGACATCCCTTCTAAAGAATGTATTCAACTACTTTAAGTTGCACATCTGATACAGATGTACAAATGCACACACAGCTTTTCTAGTCCCTGTAGAGAAGTACTGCCAATAGAATTAACATGAACCTACTGGCACCATGTCTAATGCCAGGCATGGACTAGAGGGGTAAAAAGTCCACCAGCATTGAGCTGTGGAGCAGTGGACCTGTGTTATCTGGAATGATGATGTTCCATGCTCTACTTTTGGGATGGGTTGGGTAGTTGAGGATGAGGTGTGGTGTTGATCCTTCCCTGTACATTAGAAACACTTACTCTGACAAAAACAGGATAGTCTTTTTAATACCCTTAATTTTGGAAGAAACAATGAATGAGCAGATACTTTTGTCCATATAGTGTATTTTGACATAAGGCTTTACAACATGAGGTGTTGATTCAGTTAGATTTATGATACTTTATTTATGTATTAATTTATGTATTAAATGTACTGATTCAACAGAGCTGATATACTACAGAGACACAGATATATTACCACCCCCCTACACTAATCTAAAAGATGTAATGTTCTATACTCTAAACTAATTAATGTCAAGAGTTATACATGCTGGTGCACTGTGTTTGTATCTCTACCTGAAGGTTCCTCTCTCCACATCCTGTCCACTCAGTCTTACATGAATCCCATCCTTCAGAAGAGAGCCAAATGCCATGTACTCCCCCAGAGCCCAGTCCACTGTATGTTTGCTGACCATGTCACCTCGGCCTCGTAAGATCCTTGACACTCCTAGAATTTGACACAAAACCAGATGCACATATGAATACAGCAAAAAGACCAGATAATTGGTAGCAAATTCATAGCATAAAGTGACATAAATCCAGGTAACATAATATTTCTTATTACTTTCATGTGCATGAAACAAAACTCTTACAGAATCTCTACATCCTTAAAACACAGGTTCCTAAATGGTTCTTGTCTTGGAAGTAAGTTTCTAGAAAAAATTAAATATTTGCATAGAACAGATAAGTGCAATATCTCATAAAAAGCATTTGTGTTGACAGTTTAATTAAAAAAGTGAACTGCCTTGTTTCATATTCATTTAATATAAAGCAAGCATTTCTAAAGTCCATTTGCAGGCCATTTGCAGCACGTTACCATCTTTGGAATGGTCTGCAGGTATTTTCGAAATTATAATAAATAAATAAATAAATAATACCGCTATTTAGCAGGTTGTGAAAAAACAAGATTCCTCGTTTGAACACTGGGTGTCGCTGTCACGTAAAAACAATCTAAAACACTCCACATCTCCTTTTCCCCGCTAACACAAACCGTCAACAAAGTTACATCTATGTTACTGTTCCTGAGCTTTTGGGTAGACATGGCGGTTCCAAAGAAATGAAAAACTGACCGAATGCAGAAGATTTCAGGCATGTTAGTTCAGAGATCAGATCGAAGTGTTTGTGTTTAATTAGTCAGGAAACAGTTGCTGTAATGTAGGAGCATAATGTTATGAGGCATTATGAAATGAAACATCACTCTTTCAGGTCATGCACTGGCATTAACTAGCAAGTAACGTGTTAGCTCAACAAAAACAGGTTTTTGTGCTAACCAAGTGCAAGAAAATGCTAAACTCGTAGCCCAGCATGGAAACTTCCGGGTTCCCAGGTTCGCAGTTATTGTGCAAAAAAAAAAAAAAAAAAAAAAAAAACATGCAATTGTGAGTAAATTTTAAGAGATGGAGGAGTATTGGTTTTTGGACTACTTTAAAAATGTACTATGACCATCAAAAATGTATGGTAGTAATGCTATGAGGTATAAGTTTGGACACCTGTGATATAAAGTGACATATTTCAAGTGTTTTGTTTTGTTTTAATGTTGATAGTGCTTGAAATAAATTGAAGCAGTAAATTACTCAAACTTGAAATGAGATTCTGGATTTCTGATTTTCAGCTATAAGCCATACTGATGAACATTAAAATAAAAAAGGCTTGAAATGTGACTTATTACCTGTAATTAATATAAAATATTACCTTTTTGAATTTGATAAGGCACTATATATGTTATAGAGATTTGCACATCCTACTATTGAAACTGCTGCTAAAATTATTATAAAAGTGCTGCTAAAAACTCTGTAATCTCCTGCTAAAAATACACACTGTAGGCTGGAATCCTGCTTCCCACTAGATATCATTCAGTACCACATACTTAATAACATCACATTTGCTCTTCATCCTGTAATGTGTCTTAGTCTAGTTAGACAAGCAGCATTTTGTATTTTTTGTATTTATTAGGGCTATTGTAGTTATGTTATGTTTATTGTTTGTTTTACATTCACTAATGTTCTGTGTTGCACCTGGTCCTGGAGAAACGTTGTTTTGTTGTACTGTACTGTATATAGCTGAAATGGCAATAAAAACTTAATATACAATAAAGAACTTCAGAGGTTTTTAAATGGGGTTCAGGTCTGGAGATTATGGTGACCATTTTGGTGAGAGCTCTTAACTTTTTCCAGAGCTGTATATTGATTTGTAACAATTTTGGATATGAAATTGTTTGGAAAGCATAGAAGTTGATCTATGGTGCAAAACATAGTTTTATTTCTTTAATAAAGGTGGTATTAATCCTAATATAGTACAATTTTGTATGAGTAAAGTCAGTTCCCAAGAATATACACTACTGGTCAAACATTTTAGAACATTTATGCTTTGGCTTAGTTGGTCAGGGGTTCATCCTATTGCAAGATAATAACCCCAAACATAAGTCTAAGCTCTGCCAGAACTACCACAGGAAAAAAGAACAAGATGGTCAGCTTGAAAACACGGAGTGGCAGCACAGTTTCCAGACTTAAACCCCATTCAGCTGATTTCGGATGAAGTGAAAAGCAAAGTAAACCTACAAGTGCCAACATGTATGTGAACTTCTGCAACAAATTTGTGAAGAACTGTCTGAAGAATATTTGATGTCTATTTTAGAAACTGCCACAAGAGTGTTCAGCTGTTATATCTGACAAAGGTGCTACTTTGAGTCCAAAGTTTAGATACATTTTCATCTACAAATTGATTCCATGAGTTCTTACTTACCTCCTATGCTTTCATTTCAGAAAGCAATGAGACATTAAACTCAATCTTTTTCAATACAAAACTGAAAATATTAGGGAGTTCTAAAACCTTTGACCGGTAGTGTATATCATCAAAGGGTCATCTTTAATGTATTTTTGCAAGGAAGGCTTCCATTTAGAACCAGCTGCTTAAACTCCATACACTTAAAATGATAAAATACCAACATTCAGAACAGAAACCTCAGGTAAGTGTGCTCCCCCTGCTGGTTAATAGCAGGTAATCAGCATCAAGCAGTGATATTGGAGAATGTGTAATTTGTATATGTATATATGTATATCAATTAAGGCTGAAGAGACACCCTCAAAGAACTGCCTAACAGCAGCTAATGTATCAGCTGTAACTAAGTCAGTGGTTATACCCTGGTCATAAAGAGAAATTTAATCCAATTTAAGCAGAAGGAAGAGTATTTATTGCTGTGGTTTTTATTTACTGACTTGAGACTGCTGACTGGGCAATTTATGGTTAAGGAAGGACATAAAAAAGCATTAGCTGAAATGGGTTGATAGTTAGGATGATTTAGATTAGGCTAAAGCTAGCAGGCTGACGTGGGTTGCTTTAGTTTAATGGTCCCTTAGTGCATTATGCCGGTATTGCTCTACAGGCTCAATGAAAGAGCACTGAGACTCCCCAACCTAACTGCAGTACCAGCATTACAGTGAGCTCTGCTGATCGCTGAGACCATTAGCATCAAGCACTTTCCACTGGTTACAGCAGATCAGTGGGTCTGAACAATATTAGTTGGACTGAACAATATGTGATGCTCACCACTGTGAATAGAGAAGTCTTGCAGAGGGACAGAACTGGCAGCCTCACCAATATGCTTCAAGACCTCCTCAGGCAGCCCAGTAGGGGGGTAGCTCATACACTTTGGTTCACCGTCAGCTGTGAAGAAGTCTGAAGAGAGAGACAGATCACTGAAGCTATAGCTAAATACTATCTTTATGTATTTCAGAATTATGAATGGAAATAAACTGTACTTGGCCAAGGTGAGTCAAGCCAGTGGCGGATGTGTAGTATCTTCTCATCTTTGGAGCTTGTGTATGCTTCTTCACAGATTTTGTCATACTTTGCCACTTCCTCCTGTAAATGGTTACCAGTGTTGGTATGTATTTGATGGTTTACAAATATTGCCCACAGCTTATACAGCAACCAGCATCTTTATCAAGAAACAGAAGGAGATGACACATCTATGACAAATGATTCATTAGAAATGGCACCTATGGTGCTGTGGTGTACAGAAAACAGTGAGCTTCAAGTCACAATTTATTCCCTAAGTGAATTCCCCTGAGCTATGGCAGTGAGTGGAAAATGACAGGGACGCGATTGTAAATAAAACGAGCTGTCGCTGGGCCAGACAGAATGTCAGCTATACCCACTGGAAGGATGGCTGTGTCCAAGCTTTGTGGTTCCTACAGCAACTCTAACCTGAGGGTGGGGGTTGAGGGGCCAATATGAGTTTGTGGATATAATAGCCAGAGTAAACGGGTGGAGCACAGTACAAATATGGCACCATGAGTGCAAAAACACATTGGCCAAATAACTGAAAACAACCTCCATCAGCTGTCAGGATACAGCACACACATGCACACGCACAAAGACAACATCGCTCAGTAAGGGACTGGAAAGAACACCTTTACAAACAAAGGTACATACTACATATAAACTAGGCTGAAAAAGGAAATAGGGTTGTATAATATGAAGACTGATTGCAGTTATAATGCTGCATGTAATTGCAATGTGTATAATACATCAAAAACATATACTTTTTGGGCCATGGTACTAATATAGGTCTGACATACAGTATTTGTTAGATCATATTGCCTTGATTTATGTAAACTCTCATCTAAGATACAGTACATCAGTATACACACAGTAACAAATTGTGTGAGGTCAGTTAGAGAGTGTATTTTCATATTATATTCATTTGCAATATCGGTATTGCACTGATCATTTAAAAATATATTTGTGTTTCAAATTTTACTCTCTCAGGCTCTGGCTGTTTGGCAAGCAGCGTGACGAGGATTCAAACTCAAGATCCTCTGATCATAGTGTCATAGGATCCTTAGTCTGCTGAGCCACTCTGGGCTGAACTTCTTTAAGGGGGCAGCCATGGGCTTAAGGTAGGAAACTGGTCTTGTGACAGGAAGGTCACCAGTTTGATCTCCTGACCCAACAGGACACAACTGATATGCCCTTGAGCAGGCACCTAATCCCAACTGCTCCTAGGGTGCCGTGGATAGGATTGCACACTTCTCTTGGTGCTCACTGCACCCTAGTTTGTATATTCACTAGTGTGTGTGTGTGCATATGTGTTTCACTGCACAGATGAGTTAAATGTGGAGGTCAAATTTCTCTATATGCAAGCACAGTGATCAATTAATCTCTGTCAACTATATTCATTTGGAAAAGCAATGGTTTATCTACTGTATATTTCAGTCATTACACTATGGCTGAGACTGTATACCAAATAAACAGACCTCAAACTCTTGCAGAGTAACCACACCCTCAGAGATGAGCTTATCTGCATATTTCTTCAGCACATGCTCCTGCTTGCGAATCTGCTTGTACATGAGAGGCTGAGTGAACATGGGCTCGTCCATCTCATTGTGGCCAAAGCGCCGGTAACACACCTACAACATCATAGCAAATATCAACATCATGCGTGTGTGTGTGTGTGTCTGTGTGTGTGTAGTGAATATATAGTGAATTTTATGGTCTGACAACTCACCAGGTCTATGACTACATCTTTGTTAAAGGTGCTCCGCCAGTCTGCTGCCACTCTGCACACATACATCACAGCTTCAGGGTTGTCAGCATTGACATGGAAGATGGGTGCATTGACCACGCGAGCCACATCAGTGGGATAGGGAGAAGAGCGTGCCATTCTTGGATCAGTGGTGAAGCCAATCTGGCAATAGTAGGTAAAGCTAATCAATTTAATGAATAAGCAAATGTCAGGAGTTTAATTTAAGTGTCTTATTTTTGTAATTTGGCTTTTGTATAAACATAGGACTTTTACTGAAAATGTATGAGTTTTTATCTTTACCTGGTTGTTGACAACAACATGGATGGTGCCATAAGTGGTGTATGAGGGGAGCTCACTGAGGTGGAAGGTTTCATAGACAACTCCCTGACCAGCAAAAGCTGCATCACCGTGCATTAGAATAGACATCACCTGAAAGACAATTTAAAGGTGAAATTTTATGAAAACCTCCCCTTTTCAGAATTTTTGGAGGTGTGCCTAAAACCCTCATCAGTTTTTGTAGGACGTCCAGGCCCGAAAACATGAAATTTATGTTCAGAACTGGGTTCCTCTTAT
>BRDA01004790.1:34240-77593 GCA_036984385.1 Crenuchus spilurus
TTGGAAGTATATATATATATATAATGCATGCAGTTTCTAAAGTATGTAAAGTGTTCTCTGCAAGAAGCTACTCTACCAAAAATCACAAAACAGCTCCTATCTTGACAGGGTATCAATCAACAACAAAATTGTCTGACAGTATGCTGTACAGTGAGCAAGAGATGGCAAGGGGCTCCAAACAGAGGATACAAAATAAGTATAAATAATTTGTAAGGATCTGCCGCCAGCAAGGAACCAAGTCAGCACACGTCTCCAGAACAGCAGTCTTCTTTAAGTGGGACAGGGTAATTATGGCCAAAGGACAGTAAATGAATCAACTATTCACAAATAGGGAGATGGCTGCAGCTATTAATAACTACAAAGTCAAACACTGTTACATGTATTAATAGCAAAGGAAAATAAATATTTTACCAAGTTTGTCAATGGTTGTTATCAAATCTGAAGGGATAAAATAATCTACGTCAGCTGTAAGGATGCCAAGAGGGTCCAGCTGGGCCACATGATGACCACGGATCTGCAGAGTGAATAAATATTTACAGGGTTTACACCACATACACACTCACAACACTCCTGCAAAGGTAGCAGCATGAAATACTGCTGGATTTACTAAAAAATAAGATTTAATAAATCCCTCAGATACCTCATCTAATTAATTAGAGGAAACAGGGAAGGTTAACACATGTTTTACTCAAGTTTTCACTTCATTAAAAAGGGAAAAGTAGAAGCGTAATTACTCTGAAGTGAACACACATAAAGCAACACTGAGAGGCATTAGAAGGCCAGTATTTAGGGGTCATGAGCAGCATCCTGCTTGGAGTCCCTATTCACGTTAATGTTATATGTAAGAATGAAAAATGACTGTAATTAAATTTCATCAGGTGAAAATGTTATATATTCTATGTTAAATACAATAAGACTATATTTAACAACATACAGGATGAACAGTCCTGTAAATCATTCAATAGTATATAAGTATTAACATACAGGGGTTGGACAATGAAACTGAAACATCTGTCATGTTAGTGTGGGAGGTTTCATGGCTAAATTGGACCAGTCTGGTGGCCAATCTTCATTAATGTCACATTGCACCAGTAAGAGCAGAGTGTGAAGGTTCAGTTAGCAGGTAAGAGCACAGTTATATAGTTTATTACAATGCACACAACATTATGGTGACATACCAGAGTTCAAAAGAGGACAAATTGTTGGTGCACGTCAGGCTGGCGCATCTGTGACCAAGACAGCAAGTCTTTGTGTCTAAATATTATTGAGCCACTTTGGGGTGTTTTGGAGGAGCGAGTCAGGAAACCTTTTCCTCCACCAGCATCACGTAGTGACCTGACCACTATCCTGCAAGAAGAATGGCTTAAAATCCCTCTGACCACTGTGCAGGACTTGTATATGTCATTCCCAAGACGAATTGACACTGTATTGGCCGCAAAAGGAGGCCCTACACCATACTAATCAATTATTGTGGTCTAAAACCAGGTGTTTCAGTTTCATTGTCTAACCCCTGTACAATTTAATAAAAATTTTGGTTGGAGATGAAAATGTCTGTAAATCTACTAGTTTCATGTCACAATGTGAGTCACAAAGTACCCCACAAATATTTTAAATAAAAAAGAATACACACACACCCTCAACCACACATACACACACACAAACCATACATTAGTACATGTCCAATAATTAGAAAATCATGCAAAGCTTAATTTGTGTTTAATAATTATACTTCTGAATATTAATTTAAGTCCAAACAAAATATTCAAATAATCTGAAATTATGGATTTCAACAGTAAAACACAAAAGGCTTGAAATATATGAAAAATAAACATGTATGTATGTGTCTTAAATAGAGACTTACATTGTGACATGCAAAAAACAGTTAAAGTCAATAGATTTATGTACATTTTTACGCTAATTTGTGTTAATTTGCTCTTCATCAGTGGTCAGTATCTGACTAAAGGATGATTGATGACAGGATGTGTTTGCTTGCAGACTGTTTCCAACCTATATGGTAGTTGTACCTGATTAAATAAACAATACTGTTAAACTGCCATCACAGTGTACTGCATAGTAGCATCTAATCTGTTCAACATTCAATTTCTCATCACTACACATGTGAGACATGTGGTCTGACCCACCTGGTAGGCTCTGATAAGGTTATGGACAGCTAGATGATCCCCCACCACCTTCTGAGACATTGCTGGTGTCTGGGACATGGCTCGACCCTGGAGGAGAGTGGATGTACGCTTCTCTTCTGCTTCCCCAGCTGAACTGCTGGCCTGGGCATTGTGGAAGTAGGCATTCCAAGACTAACAAAAAGAGATCGGTCATCTGCTTTAAATGTTCAGAAATATGCCCAGATTTTAAAAACCTGAATTCCTGGGAATAAGTTACGTTTTAGAATATTTGATATGCAAATAATCTTTATTGGTTCCTCTATCAGGCAGACTTAGGAGACACTAAGAGTATGCATCTGGTGTTGTGAACATGTTGTGTGCAATTACCTCATGAACATTTTTGGGGTTCTCAAGCCAGGCGTAGTACATCTCCTCTACATAACTGGAGCTGAGGGCTGATAGTGATGGCTCAGTGGCCCCGGAGAAACAGCCTCGGTGGAGGTTAAACACTCGTCTCCCTGTCCATTTATGACCTAACATCCACAGGCCACTGCCCCGCAGGACACAAGCCAGAGACAGAAACCGACTCATATCTGTTCAGACTGATGGAGGATGAAACAGTAAGTGTGATTTAAACAAAAGGAACACAGCAATGAATAACATTTAAAAAATCTATTCGACTTTTTAAAAACAGCTTATGTCAGTATTTTCAAGATGGCAAAAGATGTTGTTATGAAGCACATCTTGAATGACATTTGATTGTCATGAGCACAATGAAATTAAAGTGACAGACATTTGTTTCATTTTACTTATGAAGCATCATTCCCACGTAACGGAACATGCAGAGCTAATATGGAAGTTTAGAAAGGACATGACATCATTTTAATGTGGTCTCAAGAAAACAAAAATATTTTTTTTTCTCATGATTGTGGAAACAACTTGAGTTATCCTGAGATCACAATAAATGTATGCTGTGATCTCAGGAAAACATCTGTTATCTTGAGGTCTGGACTGACAACGTACATTTTGAATCCCTTAATCTACTAGTGCAACTCCAAAAATTACATCATCATGAAAATGTTTGTGTTAATAATTTAATTTAAAAAGTAAACTGTCATACATTTGATATTCATTACTCGTAAAAATGTATTTTTTTTGTTTTAATGCTGATATTGTTAATTTATTCTAATTAATGAAATACTCTAATAACTCGAGATACTGGGTTTCATGAACTAACTTGACCTTTTTGAATTGAATGATAAACAACTTTTTAAATTTGAGGTGTACTAGCATGGTCATGATGTGAGTGAGTTAAAATATCACTCTATAGAGTGTTAACTTCAGATTCAGCTTTCATGGAACTGATAGTTGTGTAGTGAAGAGTGTTCTTAACTACACTCTTAAAAGATGGTTCTTCAAAAGGGTTCTTTAGTAAAGAAAATGGTTGTATATAGCACCAAAATGGGTTCCTCTATTAGAGAGATTGTAACATAAGCGTTAGGGGCAGGGGTGTGGCACCAAATTCTGGGCCCTATGGACAAGCAGTGCCCAGGGCCCCTTGCCCCTATTATCAAATATTATTTCCTTTAATATTTAAAGGAAAATAAAATTCCAGACTCCTCAAGGGCCCTCACCCCACTTGGGGCCCTGGTAACTCAGTCCCATTTTTCCCTCCACTAGGGGAGGCTATATACAACATTTCAACCTTAATTGGACGTTATATGTCTTTACATAAACGTCTTTTCACCTTTCACTTATAACTCAAATGGAATGTAGTTTCAACAAACAGCGTGGAGGTTTTTTATTTTTTGCCAATTTTCTCCCTTTCCCAATGTGGTAGTTGCCAATTAACCCAACCCATTAGGGGGCTCTCCCCCATCACTTTTCACTGTCCCTGACTCTGGGAGGGTGAAGACATGCACACGCCTCCTCTGCTGCGTGCGATACAGCCACCGCCTCTTTTCTAACTACCGCTTGATACACCGTCCCACCAACGCGCTCGGAGGAAAGTGTCACTCGATGAAAAGTTTTTCACTTTATTGTTTTATTAAATTTATTCACCCTTCAGTAAGTAATCCTGCAAAGTGCAAAAGACGTAAATGATTTCTTTTTTAGCAAAAAATCAACCATAAATTTAATAAAGCGATAAAGTGCAAAAATTTTCATCCTTCACCAAAACGACTCTGATTCAATGCTTTATCCAGAAATGATGTAATTATGCGCATGCGCGGTACAAATCGGGCAGGGTGAACGGATTGGGGAGTGACAGGCCCCGATGTTGATGGCAAACAACATGACCGGGATTCAAACTCATAGGCTGTTTCTCAATATGCGTACTTGTGAAACGTCATCACTCTTAGCCCAAGTACGGTTCCAAATCAAAGTACGCATAACGGCAAGTTCACTGATAATACCCGGATGTGTTCTCGCTCTGCCAGTTCTATCGAGTATGCATCGGTGGTGACAATGATCTATATTAGATATATATCAATATAGATCATTGGGTGGTGACTTGTGTGGACTTGGTGCGGCAATGTATCCCAGAATGCATTTCGCTACGAAGGCGGCAACGACAGAAGAAAAGATATCAAAATGATTTCTTTTTAATGCATCATTTTATCTCAATTTTGTGTAGAACTATATTTAAAGAAAATATCCATTTTGTTGGCTTTCTTAAATGTGTATTTTTTACTGAAACGGGAGTTTAAAGACATTTGTACATGGTAAAAAACATGGTAAAGAGTACACTGTGTGCTTTGGAATATAATAGATAACGACCATTTCTCTATAGCTTGGATTACAAACGCAAGAAAAAAGAGAAATGTACTGAGCCAAGAAGGCAAGTCATCAGTGCACGTCTCTTCTTCCTCTCCCTCATCTTCATCCTTGTTCACCTCCTTAGTTGTGCTGCTTCCTTCTCGGTTTGAAGGTAAGCAGCAACTGCAGCGACCACCCGCTCCATTTTCCTCACAAACGCGATTATTTCCCGACAATAGCTTTTTATATAGACACACACATATTTTGCTGTATTAAATGTAAAGAAGTTGTACATATTTTAATTCATATATTAAATCATATACCCTCCCGCTGAGCCACTCAGGGCGCGTGGAGGGTTTTTAACGACTTAATGGTGGGGGCGGATACGATATAGTGTTAAGGGGCGGGGTTAAAAAAAAGTGCTATATAGAACCAACTACAGCACATTCGTCATCAATCTGAAGAACTCTAGGTTCTTTGGGGATTCATGGTTCTTTATCTTTACTAAAGAACCATATTTTGAACAGTGTAGGCCTCTATATGATCACTTCAGTATAAGAGCACTTATATCAATACAATGTCATAATGTTGACCTAAACACTGCTGTTCTGATGCCTTATTTAATGTTTATTGCACTCTTACTCCTTACATCACATATCTGAATTATTGTCTAGTTATTATATCTCATTAGTCGTCATTTGTCAGCTGCTGGACTGGATAAGTACTTCTTTAAGCAGGTCTGTGTAATCGGCTGCAGTGGTAACAGCTCTGCTCTCTGTTTACATGTCTAACAGCTCTGTGTAGCTCTGCTGCTGTGTAGCCTTTGCTAACCTCTTATTTCTTAAGAGAAACGTCACCTTGGAAGGTAATGCGAGGTCCGCTTCATCCCCGAGTTCGAGTGCAGCCCATTGTCGTTTGATTCTAGGTCGAGTTCGTGTCTGTGTCAGCTAATCCTCAACGTCAAATCCTCATAAGCCCCCAGGCATGAAGAGAGGAACGGTGCATTAAGCACTCAGCCTGTAATAGCTAGAACACAGTACAGAGTGCAGCAGAGCCCTAATGTTAGAGGCCTGTGTGTTCTAGCTGCCACGCACCTGTGTTGAGATGCTATAAAACAGGTTTATGGGAGGGACCAGAGAGTAACAGTAGCAGTCTGGACAGAGTTTAGTGTACTTGATCATGTTACAGCTGAAACCAACAGACATATCAACACCACCACTTGCATCTACACTTGTCCATTGGCTCCACTGACAACTTTGTACTTCTACAATTAGACTATTTCCTATCATTCCCAACACCGGCATGGTGGTGGTGGTGTGTTAGTGTGGGTTACTCTGGTATGAAAGGACTGGAGCTGCTGGAGATTTCAATGTCACCATAAATAGTCCACTAACCAAACAATTTCAGCAAACAACCACCAACGAAGGACTAGAGGATGACCCAAAACCACAGCAACAGACGAGCTACTGTCTCTGACTTTGCATCTACAAGCTGGACCAACATGGTAGTTGTGTCTGAAGGGGCAGTGTTTTAAACTCCAGCAGCTCTGCTGTCTGATTCACTCAGACCAGCTCAACACACACAAACACACCACCACCACGTCAGTGTCACTGCAAGGCTGAGAATGATCCACCATCCAAATAATACCTGCTCTGTGGTCCTGATAAGAGAAGAAAAGAGTAACAAAGTACAGAAACAGATGAACTACAATCTGTAACTGGAAAGTATGAAGTCAGAGACTGAAGCTCTTCTGTTGCTGCAGTTTTTGGTCATTAGTTGGTGGTAACAAAATGTCAAAATCTCCAGCAGCTCTGCCGTGTCTGATCCATTCGTATCAGTGCAACACACAACACACCACCCCCACATCAATGTCACCATCCAAATAACAAATCTGCCCTGTAGGGCTCCTGATCATTGAAGAACAGGTTGAAAAGAGATTAAAAAGTCTTCAAAGAAACAGTCTGTAATTGTAGAACTACAACATGCATCTATAAGGTCAGTGGAGCTGATAAAATGGACAGTGAGAGCAGATAGAAGGAGGTGGTGGTAATGTTAAGGCTGATCAGTGTATTAGATTTATTTAATCTACATGTAAGGATATTCATAAAATATCACTGATTAGTAATACGGGACTTTGAAGGTGTTTAATTGTTTAATTTACCTCAAATTATAATTGGCTAATATATGATGGATGTATTGCCTTCTCCCCCTCAAGCTCTTGGTTCCCATCACTCCCACTGGTACGAGAGACTGAGAGCATTTGTGACATTCATAATAACACTGTTACTACTGCACAGTTCATTTTGTGGTAATGGTTCTACTTACATGCACTGTATGTGATTAATGCACTGGTCCCCAACTCTGATATTGAGTTTCCCTTCTTTTTTATACTTTGGTATTTTCCCTGCTTCAATACACATGACCAAAATCGTCTCATTACCACTCTCTTAATGAGAAAACCACCAGGAATGGAGAACTCGAATGTATATCTTGTCTGGCCAAACTGAAGAGAAAAATTCATAATCAGTACTTTTCTAGGCATTCTAGAAGTGCCCATGAGAAAAAGATCAATCACCTACATCAAACTATGAAAAATATCTCCTTTTGTATGTGCATTCCCTGCAATACATTTGCTTTCACAAAATGAACGTGGACCTACAGTACTTAATATGAAAATAAAAAAAATTATTGTAACCTTTATTTGGTGCAATATAATAAAAATAAAAATAAATCTGTTCATTAGTTAATAAATGAACTCGTATGTTGGAGAAAGGACAGTAGCAGGGCTACTCCAGGACCACAGTTGGGGGCCAATAACAATGTAGATCTTGTTGCCCTTACTGCAAAAGAAACGCAGCTTTCAATCAAACCCTCAGTACTTCCAAGTTTTTAAAAGGGAAAAATGAAAGCAAGCAAACAAGGTCAGGCAATTACGAGTGAAAATGCCATTTTGGTGCTACGACTCCAGCTCTTGACAAAGATGGAGTCAGGAGCCTCCCGTTTCTGGCATCTTATTAAAAGCATTCATTTTAAAATGTCCCGCTGGCAGTGCCTAACACACAGTTTTGTGAAATTACCTCCTTTTGGCATAATCACTTGAAAACAGTTATGCAGACAGTCAAACTCTTGTTCTATGTGCCACCTTTATTTTTTCTATTTATTAGTATTTTTTTTTTTTTGCAGAAGAGGTACAACTTCCTTAATGTATTTCTTTGACATTTAAATTCCAATTACAGTTTGACCCTCTGACGGCATCATTACTCACCATTCAGAAAGTTGGAAATGCAGCTACTTCAAAACGTTTGCAATGACAAACTCCCGCCCAAAAAAAATAAAAAATAAAAAATAATAATAATAATACACTGCTCAAAAAAATAAAGAGAACACTAAAATAACCCATCCTAGATCTTAATGAATAAAATATTTCAGTTGAAAATCTGTATTACATAGTGGAATGCGTTGAGAACAAAATAACAAAAATGATCAATGTAAATCAAAATGATTACCCCTTGGAGGTCTGGATTTGGAATCATACTCAAAATCTCATACCACCCTCATGGAGTCCGTTTCTGACAGTTGGATATTAGTGGCCTGCTGGAGGTCATTTTGCAGGGGTCTGGCACTGCTCCTCCTGTTCCTCCTTGCACAAAGGTGGTGGTAGCGGTCCTGCTGCTGGGTTGTTGCCCTCCTACGGCCCCTTCCATGTCTCCTGGTGTACTGGCCTGTCTCCTGGTATCTGCTCCATATTCTCGACGCTGTGCTGACAGACACAGCAAAACTTCTTGCCACAGCTCGCATTGATATGCCATCCTGGATGAGCTGCACTACCTGAGCAACTTCTGTGGGTTGTAGACTTCGCCTCATGCTACCTCTATGCTGAGTGAACTGACAAAATGCAAAAGTGACCAAAACATCAGCCAGAAAGGATGAGAACAGAGAAAAGGTCTGTGGTCACCACCTGCAGAACCACTCCTGTTTTTGCACAACAGCAGGTAAAATTGATTCACAATCAGTGTTGCTTCCTAACTGGACAGGTTGGTTTCACAGAAGTGTGGATGACTTGGAGTTACATTGTGTTGTTTAAGTGTTCTTTATTTTTTTGAGCAGTGTATATAAAAAATTGCCGGCTGCTGAAAACATAGCTGCTGCTTGCAGTCTGGTTTTGAGAGCCTAATTACTAAATAGTCCACAGCTAATTAAGGTCAATTATAAACTAGATGGAGGTCCTGACGATGAGAAGAGATAACTAACCTGCTTAAAGAGGTCAAAAAGCAACAGTTCTGAGCAACAGGCCACCATTTATAGGTCTGACTCACTGGTAATGTGCAGAACACATGGTAATGTATCCTGCTCCTGCCTACCCACCTACTACCAGCAGTGATAAATGAGCCATGTCAAATAGTCATTGGTGCTTCCCTTATGAAACACACAAGCTCTGCCTGCCGTCTTAACAACACAAGTTAAACCCTGCAATTACAAACAAAAGCCATGGCAAAGACTATACACAATGTTTCAACATGATTACATTGATATGTAATATGTGACCATGAATAATTAACTGAATATTCCACAAAGGGAATACAAATGTTCCAACTAAAGTCTATTCGTCTCCTTACTGATTACCTGGTTATGCTGTAAATAAGCCTATGCTGCCTTGTCTGACAGGGCAGCATACTTCAGGCGTGGACGAAACACAGGTCTGTGTAACTACATCTTCAGGCTCAGTTCATCCCAGTTATCACTGCAAGCAAACAAATCATTTGCGATAAGATGGAGGCTTCATCAAATGAAGATGACAATGGCTATTTCTGGTAAAACTTACAGTTCAACTGGAAGTCAATCTCCACATGAATCAAAATAAGTAACCACAAATCCTGAATGTTAAAATGAAAAAATACCCTCAATAAGCAGAAAGGTTTCATAGTCAGCCATTTAATTAATAATAATCATAAAATAAAGCATACAACAGAAAATAAATCACCACCTCTAAAAAGAAATTGTGAATCAACAAAAAAAATTATACTGTAGAAATCTTGGGCATAATCAATTGCTAAAAAGATTGCATGCTGAAATGATGAATTTGTCCACAAGTACCTGTGGCTAGGGGATATAATTTAATTCTATGAGAAAATCAGATGAACAGTCACCATATCTAAAATTATATTTGCAAATTCAGTTACAGTAATACTTTTCTGATCTCAATATGGCAAAAAAAACATTAATTTCAATACATTTTCATAAATCAAATGTCTCATCAAAATGAAAAATCAGCCGATTTAAATATTTTTCATGCATATACTGTTACACAGTTCTAGATAATGTACTGAGTCTGTATAAGTGCCTCGCTAACAGTCAAACAATCAAGACTAATATGCCTTGGTCAGCCAATTGTAAACTAAACATTTCAAGACCGTGCAGTTACTTTGGTCACAAGTGTCTCTCTGGTAAAAGGGGAACTGCAAATAACCAGCAAACAGGATTACTATTGCTATATTCTCAGGTCTGTATACAATGTACGATGACTTGAGACGTATACTCACCAGCTGAAAAAGGCATATAGTTCTTCCCATATATCACACCTCAGAAAATCATCTAAAAGATTTTCTGCTAAAGAAGAAGAAAGCACTGAGGAATTGAAAAAGTCAAGAGGTACGTCAGTCTGTGACAGGCCAGCATTAATGGCAGTCTGAGGAACAACAGGAGACTGCAGTGGACAGGTGGCTGCTGCTGGGGCCAGGGCTGGGCTCCGGATCTGAGTTGATCTGCTCATAGATGAAGCCATAAAGACTGACATCAGGCCTCTGACTGTGACTATTCTTACAAACCACATTAAAGTACTGCTTCAGGAGCCCATACAAAGTGCCTGGAAAAAGAAGAGAATGACTGTATTAAAGTAATATGACAATGAATACTCTATAATCCATTGCAGGATTTGTAGATAAACTGCAGAACACCGTAGGGTCTCCAATTCAGTAAATGCATGTAAATTTCTAATGTAGCTTGCACAGGACAAATGGCCCAATCTAATTATGTGTAATAATAGAATGAATGGAAATTCACGTATCAATGGTTTCTATTGGAAGGAAATGAAAGAGGGTCAGCTAATCTCCCTACCATCCAAACCAGCCTACAGGCATTTCTCCACTTCCATTCAACACAGCTACTGATGAGATCTTTCTATCACCACTCAGATTTCTATGTTTAGCTATAGGACTACTTGATCTTCAGAGCAACAAACAATGCCTCAAATGGTCAATGAAAATACACAGCAAAGCATTTGATATACAATATTAATTTACTTAATATGTGAAATATTTATTGGTCTCTGGAAGACTGAAGCAATATAACCAAGATCCATAGTTATTAGCATGAGAATGACAATGTGATGCCTATGTACATCATGTGACAATGCATAAAAGTTGTCTTTGCGCTTATTTTGTCTATATAATCATAACCATCATATTTTGTGCCTCCAGGTCTAGAATTTGGCCCATCAAAAAGATCTCTTAAGATGAGTTGCCAAGCATTCAGAATAAGGAAATGAGTAAGAAATATTGGGAGCTTGTGAGTGTTGATTATTAATAAAGGGTCTAGTTTTATAATATTTTTTTTTATTTGTAGTGGGCTTAAGACACTGCAGGGTGGAAGTGTGGTCCTGAAATGTCCTTACCCACAGTGACGTGTCTATCCGTGAGGAAAGTATGCAGATCATGGACATCCCTCATGAGCTCAGCATCACCAAATGTGAAGTATGCCACATCTCTGCCTGCCTCAGCCGCTGCCATGATCTGCAGCAGGGCTGTAAATACAAAACCAGACAGCAATGCAGTAAAGAAAGACCATACATCACAAACCATGCATACAATACATTGTATCCTAAAGTGCACTGAATGAACACTCACATGTTACTGTTTAATTTGATACCATTTATTATTTAGGAGATTTCGTTATAGATAATCCACACAAGTGTATTGTGTGCATTCATTCCTTAACCGATAATGAGAAACTTTTATTGTTGCCCCCTGCTCTTAGCTGTTCCAAATATGACTGACAGTCCCATTTTTTAAAAAGGTAAATAATCCATGGCTAGCATACTTTATTAAGGGATTCAATCTTAGTCTCACAGCATCAAACAGTCCGACAAGACTTTAAATATTTTAAGAGGCTGCGTACAGCTCATTGATTAATGAATAATGCTTTAATGAGAGCTGCTACTTACAATAAGTAATCCATAATTTTATCTCCAGGGGTAACACTTGAACACAACAATAAAGCTCTGTACATAAATGGCTCAAGTGTATTTTCATTACAAAAAAATCAGTCTCAATAATTTCCAGAAGTGATGCACATCAAAAATATGCAATGAAATTCTTTCAGACATAAGACTCTCTGGATGACTGAATTCTCTTACAATAAGAAATGATCAACCAAAAACAATGGATTCATGAACAAGAAGACACAATCGGATTTTTAAATACAAGATATATACATGCCATAACTTGTCATCCCTGATTAACTAGTGATGCATATTAGCTGATCAATAAATGGAGAGTAGGAAATATATCTTGAGTAATTGAGTGGAGAAGAGTAGAGTAATGAGACTATATAAAACATAGAAGAAATCTCCTCTCAATCTCTGCCCACATACACACACAGAGCTAAAAATCAACACATGGGGCAATCAGTTCTGGTAGTGATACTTCAGTGAAGCTCCATCTATACAGAAGAGCCTCTCTGATATCCTGAATGCAGAGTCATTAAGTATAATACAGTCATTAGCAGTGGTGGAGGAAGTATTGATTTAGAACTCAGTTTTAATGTGTTTACACTTACCAGTTTTCATTGCCAAGGAAAATATGACTAACACGGTACTTGTAATAAATACTTTCATACTGAGATAAAACAATAAGAATAAAAAGACCTTAAGTAGTAAAGGAAGGCTTTATGGGCTGATCAACAGCAAAGCAGCTACAAGAGGCAGCTCTAAAGGTGCTGTTAATGGGCCTTTCAGTCACACTTGCATCATTTCTTATTCACTAGTGAAATTATTAAACATAAAGCAGGTGGATTTTTTATTTATTTCCTTTAACCGATGATGTTCAGAATAGAATCCCGCAGATGCTTAATTTTCATTCATACAGAATACTCTCATATAATATACAGAATAGCTCATCAGCTGCATTACCTTTGAGTCGTGTGTCTCCCCCAAATGCACCACATCCCCAGTTTCCTGTTGCAATTGCTGAGAGGTTCTGGCTGTCAATACCATGCCGTACAAACCCACAGTATGCCTGAGAGAAAGAGTCATACACACAGAGCAAGAGTAAGCAGCAGAACTCCTGTGAGAGCGTAACCATGGGTACAAAGCCAACAAAAAGAGAAACCCAATGACAAACACAGGTAAAACATTTGCAATGCCAGTAGGAAGGAATTACATGCAAGGGAAATTCAGGCATAACACTAGTTTTTCATGTTATTTGTCATGTAATGTAGTACTCTAGCACAACACTGCAAAGTATGAATGTCAGTCTCATCGTTTTTGACAGATTGAATGTTTGATTAATTATGGGTTTGTACATTAAATGAATAGTTCAACCAGAAATAATATTTACACAAATTTTCACATAGCCCAGATGCAGTCAATCAGTCAAGAGATGTTTGAAGTCAAAATGTTGCTTCTTTAGTTTACAACAGAAGCTACAAGACTAATGTTGCTATCAAACAATATAACATCAAAATAGTCCATTAGTTTCCTACAAAATACATGATCAAACCCATTTCAAACAATACCCAGTTCTGATTCCAGTCTCAAACTGGTAATTGTGGTGTAGGATTTAGTAGTGTCAGCTTTAGAATCAGTTTTATTGAAAATGCATGTTATAAATATGGAAGAATCTTTTTCCAAGATCAGTCTTCTTCCAGTCCTGCAGCAGCTGTTTGCAGCAGTCTTTTATCACGGTCTTTACACCAAGTCATAATGTGTGTTAAAAACAAGACTGTGTATAAGAAATGGATAGTACACTTCCATTTACTCCCATTGTGAAGGTTTGAAGCCAAAAAATGGCGGAAATGGATGATGCCATATTGCTTGTAATTGCGCATTAGATGCAAATTGCAACCAGAGTATGCGCAGTGGAGTAGCAGTACTACTGCACAAATTCTGTCCTCTCTGATGGAGTGACGCCCCTTTTGCCAGGAGTGCGCAGCCAGACTGTGTTGATAAACTACATTAGTCAGACATCAAAATGAACCACTTACCAAAAAAATTGGCAATAATTTTCAGTGTCTGATAGCACAACTTCCTACTGAACAAGACATCACTTCCCTTCAAAAATGTCAAAGTGAAGATTAAATTCACTTTGACATTTTCAATTGTCAAATTCGGCCAGAGTGAGCCGTCAATCAATTCAACCAAGATGTCAGTCACCTAATGACCACACCCCTTTAAATATCCCTAAACAATTTATATAAAACACTGAGGGTTTAACTAGCATAGGTACAGTTTGTGAAATTAACACAACACGGCTGAAAAAAATAAAATAAATAAATAAATAAATAAAATGTAACAAATATATATCACCGAATGAAGAAAATAATTTCAAAGCTTGTTGTCGCTCCCATTCAACAGGCAATAGAGGGCGTCAGACATTTTGGCCTTCCTTTTCTACTCCTGTCATGATATCCAGTCATGATACTCCAGTGTATGATTACAACACATCAACTTGTCTCTGAGACCTTAAGTTAGATGTTTTCTGATGTATTTTGATGATAATGGCCGTGGCCTAGTGGTTAAGGATCTGGTCTGGTGATCTGAAGGTTGCTGGTTCGATCCCTGGGCAGGTCATGACTGAAGTGCCCTTGAGCAAGGCACCTAACCCCCAATTGTAAGTCGCTTTGGATAAAAGCGTCTGCTAAATGCCTCAAATGTAAATGTAAATGTAATAATGAAATAGGCAATTTCTGTGGCTACTTAGTTCTACTGTTTGTTAGTATTGTTAGCTCCAGTTTCAAACCATAAATCCAATCTAATACAGGGGCAAAATATTACTTTTTCCAAAATAATCAAGCCTTATTATGCAGCTAATAATTAATTAATTAACTCCATCCTACTGACCTTGTTGAGTTCTCTAGTTATTTTGTCAGGATGGAACTGCTCCATGAAGTGCCTGTACTTCAGTGCATCAAGGGCTACAATCTCAGTACATCTCCTCTGCCACTCATCCCTGAGCAAAAGAGAATAATGTTTAGATATAACACAGTGAAACATATTCATTCTATTACATCAGAGTCAGAATTTATCATTTTATTAGCCCTCAACCAGTGTCACCACACACAAGCAGCAATGATTTTCCCTCTTTACACACGAAGGGCCTGATATTCAGTCAAGCCAAATCAGGTTTGTTAGAGCAGAAAAACACAACTGTGTAGTGCAGAAATTCCCTAAGACCAGAACTGGGTTACATTGATCTAAAGCATGTCTGACTCGGAGAATTACAAACAAAATGCAATTTCTGTGCTTTTAAAGGTTAAACATATCACAAACAAAAACAGTAGTATAACATCACGGATATGTTCAAAAACTCTGTGACACAGGCTACAGTAACAGTGAAAGATTCTATATAGACATCAAAGTAAATCCTGAAGACATTAAAAGCAAAGCAAGCCAGTATAACATTGCAATTAATATATATATATATAGTAAATGCAAGCTAAACATAAATAAATACATCACTAAATGTAAATGCAAGGCAAGCAAAGCTTATTGTTTATTGTGCTTTAAAACATTTCAGGATTTGTGTCAAAAGCACAATATACCGTACCAAAAGCTTCATTTTTAACATTTTTTTACCTTGGTGTCTCATCTTTGTGGCTCTCCTTCCATTTGTAGCTCTCTGCATAACCAGAGTACTTACTGTACTGCTCTGTGCCTGTAAATAAAAAAGCAATTTGAGAGAAAGATAAAAAGTAAAGGATATTATGAAAAAATAATTGTCCTGAAAATTAATTTTCTATTCTGTTACAGTCTATAAGAATGAAGTGAATTACCGTGAACATACAGGCCATTCATATCAAATGAAGCTCTCAATATGGGTAATGGCTAAAAATCTTTAGCCCCTCCATCAACAAAGCAGAGCACTTAAAATGGAAGCACCAACTACTTGCCCAAGCATTCTAGTGAAGCTTGAAATGGATGACCTGAACTTTTAAACTAGAGGTATGACTGCTTGACATAGAAAGAAGGCAGATATTAAAGGATCCAGGAGACGTCTCCAGTTTTGAATTCCGTTTTGTTTTATCGTTAAATCTTTTGAATGGAACTGCAAAAGCAGATGTTCCTAGGTAAGTGTAGGTCAGTTGCTGTGTGTGTGCTCTAGTCTCAGAGGAGCTCCAGGCTAGACAGCACAAGAGCATGTCTTTCATTACCACTCATTAGTGTCTGCAGCTGCTTATCAAACCCAAATAAAGTCTAGTTACTAGACAACTAAATCAGTGTGACCTCGCCATCTGTGGAACCGTATTCTCAGATCCTTCCATCCTTTAAAAAAAAACAAAAAAAAACAAAAAGTATTGGTGCAGTAAAGGTTTTAAAAGATCTACAGTTATTTTCAAATGCATAATGTCTCCATTCAAATAGTACTTTAAATGAACTTCATGAGAGTAACTTTATATGACGAGAAGAAATAAAGAAAAAAGTAAATAAATAAATAAATGAAACATCTGAACAGGCACAGCTCCAGACTTTGATATGAGCAGCTGCTGAAGCCATGATTCCCTACAGCAATGTCAACCTTCTGGATTCAACAGCAGAATCAGCATTCTTCACCTTCATCCAATTTACGGTCATAACCAGACCCAGTGGCACAGAGACAAAGAGCAATCACAAAATTAAAATGCAGCCACCCTCCCAACACTCAAGCTTTTCTGCCAGCGCCACTGACGTAGTAAGAGTGCATTAAGGCCCCTGTGTCATGACGCATCGCTTGTGGAATGTGATTTGTTGTAAAAAAGCACCAGGGTCTGCGGTGACCGACCTTAAAACGGAGACCACAATGAATATTTCGTTTGTTCTAATGGCTGTGATGAAATGGCTGGGTCCATTAGTGGAGCAGGGCTAGCCATCATTCTTTATGCCAAGTGGTAATATAGATAAGTATCAAGATGGGGAGGCCAAGGGGAGTAGCATGTAATGGAGATGGAGAGAAAGAGTAAGAGAAAGTGAGAGAGCAATAAAACCAGTTTTTGATATAAAATATGCGATTCCCTGAGCATCTTTTAAGAGCTTTGAATATTACTAAAGGTTAGTATGCAGGACGGTACTGAATGATGAGGCAAAAACAAATGGCACTTTACAGACAACCCTTGAGTCTCAGTAAGTGGGAGAGGGCATGGGTGGATGAGGAATAGATGGCTCTGCAGGTGCAGGAACGGGCAAAAGCCCCTTATACCACAGCTCAGCCTCTTCATACGCCTGCACGCACTGGGATATGAAGAGTGCACTCAACCATGCAACTTCTCCCATTTCACTTTCTCCAGCATAGATATATATCATTTATCTTCTCCTCTTGACACTATTTTAAAGCCTACTCAAGTAACAAGATTAATCAACTGGACAACTGTGAATCTCTAGCTTTTTCTCCATCACTGCTGTAAGGGGTATTACATGACATAAAACTGATTAATTGTATCTTATGAGCATCATGTGGACTAATGTAGAAGGTCTCCACAACATGGAATGTTTATAAGGTATCCCAGCAGAATAATTAACAAAAGAGTTGTCAAACTCCACGCATCTTATATGATTTCTTTACAAAAATGTAAGTGTAAATATTAAGGATGTTTCAATGTACATACCTGTCAATGTGTATATGTACAGAAAATTTGAAATTTAGATTAAATGAATTAGCAAATATCAGTCAGAATTATTGGTCAAATCTAATTATCAGTTTAATGTTGATCATTATTATTAAAAAAATGTGACTATTTTCATGATTCAGGTAACATTATCCATTCCTGTTACAATACAGGACCTGACCAATGTGGGATGATAACAGACTATTTTTTAATGACCTGTGGTTTAATTGTTATTGGTGAACGTGTGAATAATTACACTTTTTTGGACGAGTCATTACTGAAATTCAAACTTCGAATCTAATCTTGACATAGCAAACCAAGGGAAACAAACAAGTGAATTTTTGATGATGGGGTGAAAAGGTGACAACTGAGAACCAACAACCACATTAAATAAATCTTATTAACGTCTTTGTTACTAAATTTCAGATGTTAGGCAGTATTTGACACATTTTGTCAGAAATGGGCTTAAATAGGGCTATCCACATATACACTAAGTACAGTGGAAACCTGGTTATCGTTTGCCCTGGTTTTTGTACAACTCGGTTATCACAGAATTTTTCAGGAACATTTTCTCCAGGTTATCGTTCATTCACCCAGTTTTCATTGGTTCACATTCTAAAATGGAGCGTAAACCTGCAAGAGTAATGTTAAATGTTCATTTACCAATTTCATTCAGCTTTTTTATTTATTTTTCATTGTTTTCTGAATGTAAAACTGTAGTTATTTTATAAAAAATATTTTTGTTAATATTTTACAGTGTCTGGAACAGATTAACTGGATTTACATTATTTCATATGGGAAATACTGCTTTAGTTATCTTTTGTTTTGGTTATCATCTGGCACTTTGGAAGGGATTAATGACAAAAACTGAGGTTCCAATGTGAGTAAGGGGATAACATTAAAAAAGAAAAATCTAATTGTGACCATCCCAATGGAAATCATATTACTCTGTACGACTGTGTACATTTTGGGAGTTTAAAACCTGAATGACTGATAGGTCATCTCCTGGAAGGAACTCATTTGATTGGTATGGTCGGGGAGGGGGGGTGTCAAATATGTGCTTGCAGCCCTGTAACTGATAAGAACCTAATAATAATTTCAGTTTTGGTTTTGTTGTAAATGTGCCCTAATACTGGTGCTATGCAAAGTCCTATGTACAGGTAGGATTCAGATCCCAGCTTTGATGCATGTCCATCAAGATGATGTCCCTTAGGACATGTTTAAACTGGAGGGGGGGATGCTGGCCACGTTTTTTCTCTTCATGTGTCTCAGCTTTGTTAGTGCAGTTGTAGGAGGAGGATCGTACATGCACTTGGCCGGAGTGTGGAAGCTATAGTGATAGATTGATGTGTTTGGGATAAGAATGATGCATGACACTAACTCACAACCTGGGTTTCTCTTCAGAGATGCCGCTCAGTCAGCGAGCAATCTCTACAGGGACACAGCAGAGAATGAGGGAGCGATAGAGGAGGATGGCTGATTTTAGTGTGTTGACTCAACACAGTGAGTTGGAGGGTGAAAAATAAGGCAATTCGGCTGGGGAGAAATGAGGAATAACTGGGCAGCCTGGAGTGAATCAATGTAATGGATTTACGTTCAAATTGGATGGGGAGGGGAACAGACAAGGAATGAACAGAGCCCAATGAATACATAGTCCTCAGTGAGGAATGGTAAACTTCCACAGTAGAAAAAAGACAGATGGTCAACTCAAAATATGGGGAGAAAGCCAGGCAAGTAATATGGGATAAATACTTAACCTAATCATTCATCTCAACTCTTGCTTGACTGAGAACAGTTATCATGTAAAATTGCTTAAAATGCACAAATGAGAAATTTTCATGGATGGAGAAATGTTACAAATTTCATGTTGGTATATACTCTGTGGAAGGACAGACCTCCGACAATGAATATCTGGATAATCATCTGTGCATTTCCACACCTTAAAAAAGGGAAAGGTCAGGCAAAGAATCAGACAGATGAGTGATGGATTAAAGGAACCAAACAAACAAGGGACTTGTTTCAACCATTCAAAGTAACCCTGAGGAGCTGTAGGTGTGTATCAAATGTTGATGCAACTGATTCAGACATCATCCAGACTTTATCCAGGCAGCCCCCAGTACAAAGTCCAGGAAATCTCCAGGTAAGCGTGTGTGAACAGAGAAGGTAATGTTCTGGAGAATTAACAGTGGGCATGTTGAAGACATGTTGATATACCTTTCCACACAATTTATATTGTGAATATGAGTAAACAAATGGGGCATTAATCTTAACATAAAATCAAGAGTCAGTAGCCTCATCTGACAATGTTATGCAAACACTACAATTAAACACGCCTGACATAGAACATCTCCAGCTGCACATAAGTTCGTATGTGAAAAGCTTGAGACAAAGGAGCAATGTATAGAGGAACAGAGAGACACAAGTGTCCTAACCTGTGATGATAAGGCATTCATGGTGATCCAAAGCTTCAGTAAAGAGACGTGAGACAATGAGTTCAGAGTTTATAAGAAAGCGGATCTCCTCTTGAACCAGCCCGAGTCCAGTTACACCTCCTCCTACCATCCTGTTAGCAAAGTCCACCTGTAGGACACACACACACAATCTTATTAAAACGTTATCCAGAACTTTTATTGACCACGTCCAAAAGCACTGACTGATGAACACCTTCGTTAAAGTGGAATTTAATACTTTTGATAGCTGACAATAACTTACACACACAAGGTGTCATTCTTGCTTGGTAACTCAACACCAACACTTTGCATAAAAATTTAAGCTCTAATCCCAAATGTCCCCATTATAGTAGAAGCACTGAGCAATAGCAATGAACTAGCTCTAAGTAAGCAGAATAAACAAAAACGGAGAGCTGGTGTGAAGCTGTTTTGTAGACTGTCAGGCCAGGCTCAATGGCCCAGAGCCTCTTCAGTGAGAGGGGGAGGGAGGATGTCAGGCTGCCAGCTGTTCTCGCTGATCAGGTCACTCAACTCAGGCTCGGGCTGTGAAGCCTCTCCTCAGCGCCACTGACAGCCTGTCAACCCGCCCCACCCTTCCGGAAACATCCGTCAATCTGGCCAGTGGGACCCCAGACCCCCGAGACCTCCCAGGGTTGCTCATGTGTGTATGCATCAGCTGTCAGCATGCGCCCCACCCAAACGGAGGAGAGGTGAGAGCAGGAAAGGCAGGAAGATGACCCCTGGCACACATGCTTAGTGATTGGGCTCAGGCTGTGCCAGGAGGGCTTTGGTCAAGCCACGGGGTCCACACAGTCTCAATCAGCCAAGAAAACACTTCAGTTGATTTGATGCTTTATTTCATCAGTAAGCACTGCACTCAAACAGCTGACAGAGCAACACCACTTTTCAAAGAAAGCCTTAGCAACGTCTCACATGCCCAAAACTAATTTTAGTGCAGGTAAAAACTAAGGGTAGGTTAAATGTAGAGTGGACAATTTGTACTTCATTATTGTTGGAAATAAATAAACAATATGCTTTTCTGAGCACATAGTAAATATCATCAGTATATACAAACAACTGCATGTTTCATTACAAAGGCAGCATAATTAGGCTGGTTTAATTGGAATATGTGTAGTGCAATGTGGGAAACAAAAAACAATCACTGCACTTAATTTTTGTGTAATTTTTTTATTCAATATTTCATTTTTAAATGTAGAACTACTTCAGCTCTTTGGTCTGTTCAAACTGAACCTGCTGATTATACAATGATACACAGTATGTGCAAATAAATCATTTAAATAACTAAGTCCATTCATTTTGGAGTTCCTTTTGCTTGTTTGTTTTTAGATAAGCCCTGCAAAGAGCATCCTTAAGACAACCTAGGCCTCTCACCTGAAGCATGCCATAACCTTGATCCTCAATGGTCCCCTCACAAGTGATATGAAGCCGTGTGAGCTGGGTAGCCAAGCTAAAAACAGAGAGAATGACACGGTTAACCTCTGACCACAACATAAAAAACACCATTCATATAAACTACGTAATGAGTCTGGACCGGAATTGATCAATGCCTATAACTGAAATAAGGTAGCTAAAAAAACAAAAAGATTCAAGACTCAATTATCTAAACAGTAGCCCAGGCTCGCTGCCCAGGATTTTAAGCAGTTCCACGTACAACCTTTTCAGTGATGTTTTTTCTAATAAGCTTAAAGGACAGGCCGTTCAACCTGACGTAAGGCTTGAGAGTACATTTTTACTTCCTGCTCTTTTACTCAGCTTCCAAGCTGCACTGCCCATGGAAGCAATTGGCCTGAGTGTCTACACAGTGCCATGCTTCATTTATCAAGCGAGAAGCAGTTTGAAGGAATGATCTCTCCAAGTGCACAAAATATCACAGTTGGTAAAATGTCTCACATTGAAAAATCAAAGATTTTTCTGCTTTAAAGCTTAAAGCACTAAAAAGTGCTAGCAATAAATCTCACATTTTTCAATAATAAAAGTAAACAGAAGTACCTTTCCCATTTAGGAAAACTGTTCAGGCTTTGTCTTGTAAATGTCACAAGGCCAGGGGGCTCTGCAGACAAAAATCACTCATCATACCTCAGGAATGTGATGATGTGCACATAAATGACATCTACAAATAAAAAAAAATGTTTTACAATGCCAAGCTTACTTGAAGTGGTGACTCTTCGGAAATAGCAGAGGAGAGTTTTGAGTTTCTCAATCTTCCGAGGAGAGGACCCCTCAAACAACCTAAAATGTGATTGAGTACACAAAAAGTGACATTTAGAAACCCCAACACAACTCAGTGACAGATAACAGTGTGAGGGTAATGTCTGCCTGGTGGCGTGCTCAGACAAGATCAGATTAGATGACCATCCTAATTTAGAGGTTATTCCAGCAAAGAACAAAAACACAAACTTTTCCACTTCAGCACAGTACCTCGACCCCACAGGCATGCGAGTTAAGTGAAGCTTTCAGGCCAATCCAGCTCTGCCACTTTCCCTCACTGCTGTGTTCACAGAGCATGCTTCCCTCAGTCAGGACAACAATGACAGGGCTTCTGGCCCGAGGGCTCAATGGTGCAATCGTGTACCACTGCACAAAGGAAGACGGCCAGAGGAACACAGCTCTCTTCCCTTAAGAACCATTAGAGAGCGGCAGGTCTCCTTTAAAGCTCCCAAGCAGCCAATGTTAATGTTAAAGCTATGCCCCCCACTGCCCTCTTACATGGATTTCTCTATTTAGGACACTACAGTCTTCAAGCTAATCATGCACTTGCATTCATCGTTCCTCCCACTCAACTTATGAGGCATAGAAAAGGGAAGGGGGAAAAAAAGGAGGAACAAATGAAATGAGAAAAGGAAAGCCAATGCACTAAAAGCCCTTCAGGGAGAAAGAGAAAGCTCATTTATTAAAGCCAATTCCTCCATACCATTTTTTTCATCCCTATTGTAGCCAATTTTGAGTAACGTAGCTCAGAACGCAATATGTCTTTGGTATATGATAGCTGCTGGTGTGAGAAAGAGAGCTTCTTAGTACAAAAACTAATTACTGCCTGTTGGGAGAGATAAATAAATTGCACATTAACATAATATTGCCAGTATTCAATCCCAGCTATTTTTATTGATGTGTTTAGCAAAGACCAAAAATCATGAAGAAATACTAAACGTTTCAAAATTATCTGCAACAAACAACATAAAAATGATCCGCATGAAAAAGAACGGTATTATAATGAATATCCTTCCTGCACAAGTAATAAATCTAAAACTACAAACCTAAATGAGGCCCAAGTAGCCTGAAATCAATTTAAATAATACCTTGCTTGAGTAAGCCATTTCTGGAAAATGTGGACAATTTTTCACAAGAGACAAATGTGTATAAAAAAACATCTATTCACCAAAGTAAGCATCTTAATTTGCACAACAAAAAGCAGTTTTGACATGCATATGTTCAGATTAATATAAATACATCTTTGAGAGCTATTCTATCTGTCATTTCACGGAGGGAAGACCTTGACAGGTCTGCCAAACAAGCAATTTCCAAATTGCCCAGTGCTCGATTGCGGCAGAGCACGAGCAGATAAGTAAACTGATGGACAGTCACTCAATTAGAGTGGGCTGCACTATAACGATCCACATGTCTGGATTCTCTACTGTCTTACTAAAACTTGTTTTCTCCTGGCTGGCTCTTGCCATAGGGCAGAATGGGATGCTGATGGACTGGCCGGAGTGTGTAGCTTTGCTGTGCTCATCTAAATAAGACATCTGACTTAATGCTGCAATCTCTCAGGCAATCACAAGCCAAACCACTTTAGCTATCTTTAGCCAGGGGAGATAAACCCCAAAACAAAAGAATGACTGTAAAAGTGAGTCAAAGATATTGCAGTAATATCCATCCTAGCAGGAAAATCACAGCTACTTCAAGGAACATAACTAAGGGATGGAAAATTCGAACGCAATTTCCTGTTCACAATATAAACCACTTCATTAACGTAATGACCGGTCACTTCCATGTTAATCACTACATTATCCAGTTTTAACAAGTGATATATTTCATTTAGAAGACAAGAAAGGTCAATGCCCAACAAGACATATGAAAGCACTAATGGTATATGAATATGATATTATCTTAACATTTTAACCATTATGAATTCAGTATGTTTCAATATACTGCTTCCAGATATCGCTTCCCAGAGACGTGCACCTGGCAAAACTGGATTGAAGAACTATAACTCCAAGAGGTCCAAGCCAGGTACAAGATTTGAGATCTGTATCGTCAGACAGTGGAAAGTGTAGCAGACAAACTGATGTAGCAAAAAAGCAGGTAACAGATGGATGGTCATACACTGTACATCAATCAGACAGGCTACAGTTTGTTTTAATTAGCCTATAAATGCTTCAGATCAGTGTAGTGCCACACAAGCAGCTTTGGTGTATAACTACAACATGAGAAAGGAGGGAGCCTCCTACACATTTTCTCCTACACCCAGGAAAACACAAAGAGAAAATCCATCAAAGTGAACAATACAAACAGAAAACAGCAAAGTCAACCAAAGACAAAAAGTGTCATTTCAACATCTAGGACACTGCAAATTTACTGTGTTGATATGATGTTTCTTTTGAAAGAGAAACATCAGAAAAGTTCTGTCTGTACTGTAAAAAATATTCTACTAACTCTGGGGTGGAGAAGCAACACTAATTCCTAATGAGTTTCCAAAACGTTACTGCCCCCTAATGGACACTAATTGGATATTAAACACAAGTTACAAATTCTTGCAAAACATGTGAGTCTTAACTTTATAAAAAAATATTTAAAAAAACTGAAAAAAAAAAAAAAAATACAAATGTAAACATACTTAACATTTTCTGAATGTGAGTTAATGGGAAAGTGACCGTTATCTGCTGCGCTGACTTCACATTTAGATATATTTACACACTGAGTGGTACAACATGTCCTGGCAGATGAAGAAGTGGATTATACTGAAGTGATAAATTACTTCTTGTTTGAGCATTTATTCAGATGACTTACCATGAATTCTAGGTACAAAACAAGATCAGTACTTATATATTTGATGCATAACTGCTTTCACAAGCCTTGAGTAATGTTGAAAAGAGGCAAGTTACCTGTAGAAATTAATCTCAGGATAGTTGGAGTACTCAGACTTGCGGGAATTGCGTCTGGGGAACGTACAGAAGAAGGCGTTGGCCAGTAAGCAGGCAATTTGTTCCTGTGACATGGTCAGAGACTGATTCATGTTCAGTTTAAGCAGGGGGATTGGCTGCAACAAAAGGAGGGTGGAGCAGGGTGGAAGAGGGGGGAAAGCAACATAATTAGTTTAGCAACTGACCAAACAGAGAAGCAAAATTACATTAAGCAAATGGCCAGGAGTAATTAAAGTGCCCTGCTGGATTCTACCACAAGCCAGCAGCATGCACCAAGTGCCATCCATCTTCCCTGATTGGACTTAAAGACCGTCTTAGGGGGAATGCAGATGACTAATCAATACAAGCATTAATAACCAGTGTCTAAATATAAAGTGCTGTTAAGACAGAGAGACTTGATATTTTCTTTTTCAATCAGCAAACTTCAGTCTTGCCAACCTGACTTTCCTGCTGGCAAGACTGAAGTGAGGATGCTGCACAGACCTTATTTATCTGTGTGTGTGCTTTATCTACTGAAGTAAGATACATTTCACAGGAGACAATCCTTCTGAATCAGTGTAACAATGTAAAGAAATCGTATTCTTTGTCAGTACACTTGCAAGATCAAGTGATCCATCAGAAGTTCTAAACCTCTCAGAAAAACATACAACAATCAGTAATAACATTAACATCACCTCACAGCAGCTCCACTGATCATATAGATGCACTTTTCAGTTCTACAATTACAGACTGTAGTCCATCTGTTTCTCTGTGTACTTTATTAGCCTCCTTTTACCCTGTTCTTCAATGATCAGGACCCTCACAGAGCAGGTGTTATTTGGGGTGGGGGATCATTCTCAGCACCTCAGTGACACTGATGTGGTTGGAGCATGTTAGTGTGTGCAGCAACAGATGAGCTACTGTCTCTGACTTTACATCTTTAATGTAGACCAACAAGGCAGCTGAATCTAATAAAGTATATAATGAGTCAATTTCACTGCAGTGCTGAGAATGATCCACCACCCTAATAACACCTGCTCTGTGGTGGTCCTGTGTAAGTCCTGTTTATCGAAGAAAAGGGTGAAATGGACCTAATAAAGTACACAGATACAGATGGACTACAGTCTGTAATTGTAGAACTACAAAGTGCAGCTATATGGTCAGTGGAGCTAAAATGGACAATGAGTGTAGATACAAAATGCTAGTGTTAATGTTATGGTTGATTGTTGTAAATACATTACACAGTTATGATACACCACAGATCTGATACAGCAGTACTAGATCTACAGTGAAGGCAAGCACTGACAAAAGGAGCTGAGAAGGGGTTCTACAACTATTGATTTGTCTGAGGTTGTACAGCTCAGCTCTCACTCCAGTAACAGCAAGTTAGCCAAAACATTTGGGATAAAATGAATCCATCCTGTGATGTTGGATTTTTCCTTTACTTACATCAATAGCTGGAAGATCCCTGTTGCTTAACTACTTAGAGACAGCAAAAATGTAGTTTTTGGGATATGTGTATGAAACACTAGAGACTGTATTTATACTGTATTTTTCCACTACAAGCATAAATTCTTAATCGAATTGAACATCAATTAAATATTTATATATATATGATGGGATAAAAAAAAGTATGCTGGATTTCTGAAACATTTTGCAAATCATCTTCAGGAAGCAGTTTAAAGACTCGCAATATGAGAGCACACAGCAGTAAAGTGCTTGCCGGATGGCTTCCTTTGGCTTCCATTAGCTTTGCTTCTAATGAGGCTGCTGCTGCTGCTGCAGATGTGGCGTCCTTCACTAGCCAGTTTCTTCACCCAGCAGCCCTGAGAGCCTGTTAACCTAGAACACCTGCCAGGCACTTTCATCCTACTCCCTCTGTTCAACCAGACATGCATCTGTCCCAATCCAACATGTGCATTTTAATAAGAGAAATTATATATACACTGCAAGTATTGTACTACTTTCCAGATCACCCATCTGTATGTATATACAGTAGTACAGCTTACCTGGGTACAAATCTTGGGGGCACTCAGGGCTAATGTTACCATCTTTGGCAGGATGACATCAAAGAGATACTGCACTTCAGAGTGCTCCATACCCTGTGGATGAAAACCTGAGTGGTATACACATCAACTGTGACGGTGACATGAACTTAAGCAAAGTAGTCAAGGTTGGCAAATAATTAATAATACATTTACTCTACTACACAGCAGTACATTGTTGATTTTCCCAACTTTGTGTTGCAAGGTTTTGTGGACCCCTTTAGAACTTTCTATATTTCTGAATACATTTGACCTAAAACTTCATTGTCAAATGTCCTAAACGTAGATCAACAAATGAGAAAAATACTAGACTTTGTCATTTATTTATTTTTGATATTTTCCTTTAGAATTTGCTGGTATAATTTAAAATTAATTGTTCCATCAATGACTGCAAGCCATACTGACCCAAATACAGCAAAACAAGACCAAACCATGATACTACCACCACCATATTTCACAATGGGACGAGGTTTTAATGCTGGAATGCAGTGTTGTCCGTTCTCTAAACATAAACACATTTTATTTTTTCATTTAAACCAGAAGGTTCTATGTTGGTCTTATCCATCCACAGAACACCATTTCAATGGTCTTCTGGCTTGTCCATGTGATCATTAGCAAAAGGGCAGCAATGTCCTTTTTGGTGAACAGTGGCTTTCCCATCGCAATCCTGCCATTCACACCATACTTTGGGTTCCTTTGTGACCTCACAGACAATTACACGCCTTGTGCTTGGTGTGATCTTTGTTGGTTACAAGGGTTAATAAAAATTCAAGCATCATTGAAGACTAGAATAGTTCAAAGACTTGTGTAAGCTTAAAAAAATAAGCCAGCATGATTCTGGATGTGCATAGTGACACACAATAGTCAGACAATGTCACACGCAATTGTGGGTTTTAAACAAAAAAAAAGCCAACTCCCAAATCAAATGAACAGTGCATGGCAACTACAAAAACTGTGTACAATATAAACACACAAACTCACTTTACTCACTCAATAAGAGATGAAGATTTCACATAATAATACCCATCAAGAAACATTTCCCAGATATGCCTTCTTTTTTTATTTTTCTATTGTCAAAGCCTCCTTAAACTGAATTTGAGTTTTTCAAATTGACAATACTACATTTCGAAAGGGGAAGACATTTCTTTCATATCTGGAGACAAAGCAACATGTCAAAATCCAGTGTACAGAGGTTACAAAAAACATTGCTGTGCAATATCAACAGATATTCCAATGGGGAATGACATCACTGGAGCAGATTTAAGAAGAGTGGGAGTAGGAAAGCTTTTAGTTCAGTTTTGCCACAGCTAAAATATGGTCAACCACCCACGCCATACATCTCAGACCAGACAAATAGCACTACTTAGCAATAACCAGACTCATGCTGAGGGAATTCAAGCTGCAGTCGCTGGCTCAGCAACCATGCGTGATTTCTGCAAAAACAAATATGCTGCTGTTTTATCATCACAGAGATTTACAGCATAGTTATTTACAAACATATTGGCTGCGATCGTCTTGGCGATCAGTCACCAGCCTCATTTCATCAAGGTTACTGGGCATGCTCTGCTGATTAAATGGGATTCCTGGAACAGATGCAAATGGTTGAGGCATTGAAGGCGGTGCAGGGCACTTCTGGACAGGAAGCTCTGACTGCCAATTTTGCCAAGAAGCATTTATATGGCTGCAAAGAAGACCTGACTAAACACTGTCATAAGTAATGACCCAGCTGACATCATAAAGCGCTCCTCTGGGCATAATGAATTAGGCTGGCTGACAGGGCGAACGCTTCTGCGCTGAAGTAGCAAGAGTTAGAGCTTTCTAAATCAAAGCGTCCTCGTTTCCACACCCTGCCCATGAAGCTCAGAGAACCCACTATACTAAGGCACTTCCCTTGTGCTCACAAAAAACTCGATCAGCTTCATATCCCCCAGACAAATGAGGAAACATAGATATTAATGGAAGTCACAGCTTAAAAAAAAATACTGCTGTAAGTAATGGGTATTTCAGACACATGGAATCACCATTTGCTTAACTCCTTTCTCTACAGTAAAGTGCACCGAGACTGTGAGAGTGGGAATTCCCAGGAAAGAGAAGGAAGGAGTGTATAAGTATTCATATAAATGCTTTATGTGAGCAGAGGGCTTTCCACAAGGCAGGCACTGCTGACATTTATCAGAAACCACCAAACTGACACTTTCATTTCAGCACCGCCTTTTACAATTTACAAGACAGGGCCTAATTTTTCTTTCCATAGCCACTACACTTCAGATGTCAATCAAAAGCACCTGTGACAGTTACTGTATTCCAGTCTTACACAAATGCACCAAATTTAATCAAGTCCTTGAGTCTTTGGTCTGGGTTGTACAGCTTGGCATTTTTAAATAGGAACGGGTATACAAACCCTACAGGCACAACATAATTTAAGACTGCAAATATGGAAGTGTGTCCAAGCATGTATGTGAGTGAGTGAGTGAACAAGTATTTGTTGGCTATACAAGCCACATTATAAGCTGTGCAAAGGAATCCAATTATTTATATTGAGACCAACTACTTCTTTCACAAAAATCTAAGAATACAAGTTCAATGTTTTTAACCTGAGATAGCAGTGCCCTCTGTTGATTAAATAGAGAACTAAGAACATTTTTCCACTATCTATCTACACTACTTCAGGTGTTAGCATCATGTATGCATCGATAAGAGATAAAGTACACAGTGCTAGAGATACAGGGCAACATAAAAAAATAATTCATGAAAAATTGTATTGTTGCACATGATTTAACTAAAAGTTAAACTGTCATATATTCATTAAAGTCACATACTTGAAGTTTTTTTTTTTTAATCTAAAGGTTGATCATGACTATTTTCATTTTTGGAGATTAGTACAAACATTTCAAATTTCTCCTAGATAAGATTATGAAAAAGTTTAAAATAAAAATTCAAAGAAAATGACAAAGATTTCCAAACATGCTTTAAAGATCTAACATTCATACGAACTGTACATAAAGTCATTAAAGAACATTTATTTAACAACCTATTCAGAGTGAATAGGAACCAGGATTTCTTTTTCAAAACTCCATAGGTATAGGAAAAACTGGCAAGTTCTTGGTTGTGATTAACAGATGATTTAAAAAAATGACACCATTAAATGTGCACTTCATTAGAACAAACTGCACTCTGCTAATGGCTTTGATTAGGCCCCTCATAGGTTTAATGGCTCAGTTTAATTAAAGTGGATTGCGCCATAAAATGACAGCTAGATATTGATCCACAGATGGCTGACAGTTTCCCAATAAAAATATTTTAAGCAAGAAGGAGAAATGCTGAGTTCTTGGCTGAAACACATTATTTGATTAATGATAATAACTGGCAAGCACAGAAATTGCTTTTGACAATTGTATCTATAATACAATTCAATCATTTGTAATTACTATATACATAACTCATTTCATACAATTACACCAATAACCTGAAATGTCTAATAACTATAATAGAGACAAACACTTCACAATGTTCTGAAAAAAGAAATTTGTCCAGATTATAGATTTAAATAAAATTTACAGAACACTTACTTCACCAATAGACTGACTGCTCAAAAATGTAAAATAAAGCTGGAAAAAATCAGTTGGCAACAAATAAAAAGCCCTTATTAGACAGCTAAGCTAAAAACATACATAGCTTTTAGATTAGTTTTGTCACAGTTAAAACGTGATCAGTCACCCACAACACACATCTCAGATCAGCACTACTTATGACTAACCAAAAATATGTCCTTATTAGATATATACGATATTTATTAATTATTCATTATTATTATGTTATTATTAATTTTATGCTATTTTTATTATTATGGTGATGCCATGTTTTCATTTAAATTGGCATCCACAGTGTAAGATATTCCTAGATGGCAATACTACATGTTTCTATAACATACTTGGAAAATAGAACCAATATGCTGGAGCCATAAAGTAAACTTTCTATGTATGCAAAGAAATGTGCAGAAGGATTCTCTAGATTCTAGAACAATTCAGGTAAAATTAGAACAACTTGGTTTAAGAAACCAACAGGCAAAATAAAGCATAGGTGGTTATACCGAGAAATGTATATTAGAAAATTCAAACACCATGATTAACGGTGAAAACGTGACACCAACATGCTTAATTACGAAACACTGTAATTAGCACTGAAGATTGAAAAAACAAGAGGCCTGAGCATATGGTCCATTGAACATAAATAATCTATATTTTGTATGCATGAAAGGTTCATTTGCAAAAACCAATATATTCCATCTATCTTCTTCACAGCAGAAACAATTTAACCACGTACTTGTAGACGTCAGAAACTGAATGGAAGTCATTTTTGGCCATTTCTTTTGGTCCAGTCATCATGAAATTTATACACAATGCAAAGGGCAACAGCCTTTTACAAATTATGTCAGAAACTGAATAATGCAATAATAATTGAACTTTTCACTCTGTCCAAGAAAACTGCAACACTGCATTTTTGTAATTTTACAAAACTGTTACATGTAATGACACAGTCCTGCCCTTTTGGAGAAGGAGGACTGGTCAAATACAAACCATTAGGCATATAAGATTGTGTGCATTAATGTGCAGTTTGGGGTCAAGAAGGTTCCACTGCTATCAGTAACACAGATCAAAGCAGACTCTGATATGTTTGTGGAATTGAAGAAGTCTGGAATGGATTCTAATTTTCACGCCAGAATATAGCGACACCACCTCATTAGCGATCTTCTGCATTAAACCTTCCCTTAACTCACCTCTACATCAAAACGATCCTAGTCCTGGATCTATGTGAGAGTGAAGCCCATCTGTTGAGTGTGTTTACTGGCAGTAAGCAGGTAAACAGGCCCCCCTAGCTTTGCCAGCTGTTGCTCGTCACACTGAATGCCCACCTCTGTCTTAATTGGCTGATGCTGGATGCCAGGGGGGCCTCCAGGGATCAGGCACCAGAAGGGGCAGACGCAGGCTGCCGGCTACGCACCCACACGTAAGCTAGGCTGCTCCGTCACTATGACTGAACAACCCAATGCCCTTATTGTGGCAGTAAATTGATGTCAGACTGAAACACTATCAGAGCCTGTCTTTAGGCTCACGTTATGTAAACTGTCTCATGTATCTGCTCCAGGACTCAGGCTAGTAAGTCAGTGACACAGCAGTATACATACACATAGTTTACAGTGAATAACCTGAATCTTAAAAGTCTCTTCAAGGCATATATGCTCCTTGTTAATGCAGTTTTTCAGATGCACATTCAGTCTTTCTGGTCACTTAATGAACTTCACTTCATGAAACATGACTCGGCATTAATGAATTTATGGTATAATTAATGATTAACAAAAAAAATAAAAAATCACCCAGATAATTTAGATGACAACTTACATCAGTGCAGAGAACATTTAAAGCTGTGAAGTCCCATCTTTTTGCATGTGCCGTGTTGTAACTCAAAATTGCATCCTGAAATATTAAAGTAAGAAAAACTGATTCATCTACATAATCTACTGAATAAAGCAGAAAACGTAACCTGAAATCTCGCTCAAATCTCATCAGTTATGTTAGAACAATGCTGCCACCTTCTGGTGATTTTTGAAGAAACTTTAAAAACACTAAAACATAATTCATCAGAATTTATATAAGGATACAAAAAACATGTCCAGGAATGGCTATTATATATACACATGTAAGAACTCTAAAACTTACCCGAATATCAAGTGAATTTTTGCATCCACTTTCTAAGGCAGACCGAATTAACTCCCATCGACTCTGCACTGTACTGCCATCCTGAAACAATACAGAAACTTTAAAATCTATACTTCCACAGTACTTATTCAAGCTTTATAATTACAGGCTTGACTGGAAGATGAAAGATACCTCATTCTCTACAGGAAAAAGGTTCTTTTCTGAGCAGGGCATCTTGACAGTCATATCATCCCAGGCATCTCGAAATTTGCCGGGGTATGGAACAGGGACCTCACCTGCTTTGAGCAGGTCTGTCTATAAAGCAATAAAAGATAAGTTTTGAGAATCTAGTTTTATTTGGAATGGAACAAACATTTACAACAATTTATGTCATTAAGCTGCACCACATGATAAGAATAGCCCCAGCAATCCAGTAAATATGACTGATCAGTTTAATTTGCCTGCCTCAAAAAAGATGGTTGGTCATCTTCAATCTTTATTATTGTCCTATGATGTTTATAACTCCTCATTTATTTAAACTCACCCAATATATATTTTAAAAATACATTTAAAAAAAACTACAGTTAATTCATGCCACTTCCACAACCTTGAATTTGGTTAAGGGGTGAAAATATGCATATTCATGAAGCTCATGCAAAACAGGGAGGGTTCTGGTTGTCCAGATCTCTGCCAAGAGTCCGACAGTCAGGCAATCAGTGTTTAGTGTAGGCGAGCCGTGTTTTTTCCCTCCTGTACAGCATGTTTTCAGTGAATGAGAGAAGGAGCGTCATGGTGGAAGCAGGGAAAGCAGAGAAAATGCAAAACTCATTTCACTTCTGACTACTGAAAAGTGTACCCATGTTTGATAAAAGTGAAAAACAATGAACGTCTTGCCTACTGTACTGTTTGCCACAGTGATTTCAGCATTGCCCATGGTGGGCTAAATGATTGTAAAAGTGAGAGGAGTTCATGTGATAGATATGTTAGTTTCTCAATTAGGTGACTAGTTGCCAAGTATGTGCAAATGGCCAGCATGCAAAGAGCAAACTCCTCTGAGTGTGCACTGTCCTGTATCAAACAGTAAAGTTCTGTTTTCATATAATTTGGTGTACATGCCATTGAAAAGAGGGTGAGACCGCTTTCTGACTTTGGATGTAAATTCAATGTTCTGTTCAGGGGTTGAAGTTCTTAGGAGCCATGCTTAATTTGGGGCATATATAAAACTGTTTTAAATGAATAATTAATTTGATACATTTCAATTATTATTGTTTAAGAAATAATTTAAGAAATATGTTTTTTATTTAAGAAATAATTTCAGAAATAAAACTTATCTAAAAAAGAAAAACTATTAGTCATTTGATTTTTAATGAAATGTGTTTTCTCTTGTGCATTTATTATTGTTCTTTAACCAAGCACAACTATGTTTTATCCCATTACTCAATTAACTGAAGGAATGTCAAACAGTAGAATACTCGATTGCTAAAATATTCGATAGCTGCAGCCCTAATTTGGTTAAAACCTTACAAAGGAATTTTGGCAATGCAAACTTGGATCTAACCATGGAATAACTGCAGGTACAAAAATATTGTATGTACAATCTTCAGCTGATTCATCATTGCAGCCTAAACCATTAATATCACATTAAAGTGTTCTGTTGTGTATGGGCATAGCAGTGATCTAACACAGTGCCTAGTGTCTGAACAGACACAAACTGACAGATGGCCTCAGGGCTGTGGCTGAAGACAATGTAGCCTCTTTCTCCAAAGAGCATAGCTTACCCTGATCAGGACTTTGTGGTTGTCTGTTGCCCTGAGGTGTGGTAGGGGATGACCACATTGTGGAATTCTCCTCAGCTTCTCAATAGGAGTTCCCAACCATTTCTTATTGCTGTGCAGCAAAGACACTGGCACTGACTCACTAAAGAGATAAAAAAGAAACAAAAGAGTATCAAAGAATTATTATTTTAGGCTTAAATACATGTAGATAATACATTCACTGAATTTGTGTCTGTACCTCTTTTGTGATTGTTTTGATTGATTGCCTCCAGGATCTTCCTTGGCTTTGCTTTTTGGCACGAAAGAACTGCTACTAGAATTCTGACTATTGCAATCGTCAGTTTCCATGTCTGTCACCTCAGGTTTCTCACTGATGCCCACAGGGGTTTCTCCTTCACGATTAAGAAAGGAACTAGACTCCACAGAAGAACAGGACCGGACACATGGCGCCTGGGCTACTGTGCAAGACAGGGTGTTTTCCCCTGAGCTGTTGTATAGAGAGGTTTTACATGTTGGACTCTCTGGGCTCAGCATCTCCACATCAGCATTAGAACTTGGGTTAAGAGATAAACTGAGGTTTGGTTTCATCTTCTGTGTAGACGCAGGGATTACCTTGCCAACCTTAGCATCTGGCAAGTTAGATGCAAGGACCTTTTCTCCATTAGTGGACTTTTTCTGGATGACAGTATTATCACTGATAACACTATTTCCCTGACTCAGGCCATATATCCCTTTAACATCCATGTTGGAGTTTGGCAATGAAATACTCCCTTGACTTTTCTCCAGTTTGGTGTCATCGGGATCATTGTGTTTTCTTGAAACAGCAAACAGCTTGTCATTTTCTTTCACACTTGCCTGACAATCATCCTTTCTACTGCACTCAAATGGTTTATGAAGATCATTTCTTATGTCTTCTAACTTTGCATCAACGGCGACATTGCTGTGGAAGGAAACAAGAGTTGCCACAGATTAAAAAATGAAAGCAATTGAAATTGCAGTATAGTAATTAATGCAAAAATTCTCAAACAATGTCAAAGTGAAATGTGTACCTGTTTACTTCCTTTCCAGTTTCATCCATTTTCGATGCTACCACATTGGTGCCCAAACTACCTGTGTTAATGAGCAAAGTGAACATGCACTGAAATTAAAGGTTGGCATACATGTATTCATATAGACAAGAACTTGCCAAAAATAATGAAGTGAGGCTTAATCTGAAAGAAAACCTGGTAATGCTAAGTCAGGCAACACATTTTAGTCTGTTTTTAAGACTAACTTGGTCACAGTTGACTGAATTTCAGGATTGGTCCAAATTTGGAACTCAATTAGCTGACATCTGACATGTACTGTAACAGGGGATGTGATGCACAATTAATTGCCCAAACGAGCTCAGAGTGGGAAGTTGGTTGACCGGATGGATTTCTAAAATCAGAAATTGTGGTCACAGTTTGAACAGTCATGTGAGCCTATTTCATGAAAAATAACAATGATTTAATATGTAAAAACTCCGCAGTATGAATGTTGGCCATTTGGTATAATGGTATTTCAATATGCTGCAGCTTATTAATAAGCTGCATGTTGTGGATTGGTTACAGACCGTTTTATACCATTACTGAGTATTTCAATTGCCAGCTGACAAAATATACATAGCAAGTAGAAAACGTTTTGGACATCCATACACATGCACACAGTCCTCCAGTTCCAATGACAAACGGGACTGTCCACATCTTCCCAGCCCAGGTTCCTCAATGTCTCCTCTTTTTTGGTGGAATTTCAGTGCACAGTATGGCACAAGTTAGCAAAGCTTTGCACTTTCTCAACATTCCCACAGGGCACCATACACTACTCAACTGAGTACTTGTATGCAGACAGAACTTTGCCTAGGAGCTCACATGCAGTGTGATCAACCAAACTGCAGCAGTACTAACTGGAAATACACTACATGTCCAAACATCTGGTACTACTTTAGGTTAACAGAGACGTGCAAATGCATACAGAGCTTGTCTCGTGCCTGTAAAGACGTACGACCAATAGAATAAGATTCTCTGGAGCAGAGAAACATGAGTTTACTGGCTCCTAATGCCAGGTATGGGCTAGAGGGTAGTAAAACCCAACAACTTTGAGATATGAGCAATGGAACTTTGTTCTCTGGAAATACCATGCTCCATCCAACACCTTTGGGATGGGGGAGGGGTGGTCAAATATCATACAAAGCCTTTTCTGAACAGATGTGCCAGGTACCCCAACAAAAGCAAGATAAACTTTTAGTTTTGGAAGATGCAATGAAAGAGCAGGTGTTTCAACACTTTTGTCCATATGGTATTCTGATTACACATCACTTATAACCCTGAATAAGGCAAAAATACCTTACAAACCTCGATGATGATGATGATGTTCAAGCAACTTTGTTTCAGTAACCTCCTGCTCACCTCTTGCTGTCCGAGAGCCCTCTGAAAATGAGCTGAGACAGTCAGCTTCCAACTTCAGCCTCTTTTCAGTCACTTCAGCAACGCTGTCTGACAGCGTGGTCATTCTTTCATGGCCAGCTGGCTGAGGTTCATCTTAGTTTAGGCGATAATTATCTCAACAACAATAAACCTGACTATAACGTGACGTCAGCGACTTTTACACTTGTGCACAGCGTTAGCCAGCTAGCCAATTCAGTTAGCAGTTTTGCATCTTTCTAAACGACAGTAACGCGCCTTTGGTGTGATATTCTTATCAGAATATATTAAGAGCAACGTCAACAGTTTTTAAACTTGACTTTGAGTAGCTGCAGTCTGTGTGACTCTGTCTGGAGGCTTTTGTTATGGGTGTTAGCGCTGCTTAGCTCACCGAGCTAACGTGCTAAGCTACACACAATCATGTAGCAATTCTTCCCAGCTCGCTGCAGTTTAACTTCCCTACACATACAGGATGATTTCTAATGAAGCTCAACAACTGTAATAAACATTTTCTATCTTTTTTCTTGCCGAGCCGTACTATTTTATATATAGAACAATCTGTACGCTTTCTAGCCTAATTGTTTTACTTTCAGTCTTATTGAAGCCCCCCTTTTACGGCAGCTCAGAGTATCCAATCAAAAGGCTGTGCGTGATACCAAGGATGCGTTTAAACCGTGAATGTAGAGGCCTAGATACCTTGCTGCCTAACTAGGTGTCCTAGAAGGCAGCATTAAAATACATCGACTCCCGTTTATTAAAACACATTCAGTAGGCATCGATGCACTGTTTCAAAATGCAGATTTGTATGTAAACACTGGATGTGAATACGACTGCATGTTTTCCTGTTTCAGAGTGCAGTATGTCAGATTTTAAAACTCGGTTTAGTAATTTTTTGAAGATACACTAAGAGCCTGTAACAAGCTGTCACTATTATTATTATTACACTGTATGGATGCATAATGAATGTGTTTTAAACGCGAGTCAGTAAAATATCTTTATCTCGATGTGCCTTCTAGGGCACATACTTAGGCAGCAAGGTATCAAGGCATCTACCATCTATTTTCCGTAGTAGGCGGGACTTACACCGAAACACTCAGAAAAAGTCCTGCAGTACTGTCGTAAGTCCTGGACATAGGTCAGCAAACTAATTTTAAACTTGAGTATGAGTCATCTTCCAAAACAGCCTTAATGGCATAGATAGAAGATGAATGGTAGATGAATGGCAATAACTTTACATTAATTAAAGGGACTTTTTAAATTTAAAAACGGAGATGTGTGTTTGGACAATTTAAACGTTTTTTATTATTTTGTGTGTGTTTGTATGTGTGTGTGTGTGTGTAACAATAAAATACATTTAATCTGTCTAAACCATGTATATGCTCATCAATAAGAATAATTTAACAAGCTTTGGCATATCACTTCATACATAATTGAAGAGTAGTTTTTCTACACATATAGTGCTTGAAAAGAACTGTATTGCTATTCCTACTTCCTTTTTACTTTTCATATCCTTCTTTTCTGTAGATAAAACAGCCTGAACAGCTAAATGTACAGCTTAAGATCTTGGCAGTGACAGCAGATGTGCTATGTATTTTGGAGTCAATTGAATTTGTAGTTTTTAATAACTTTACCATTAAAAATAAATAATCTCCCATACAAATGAATGGCAGAATGTTGAATTCTACTTTTGCCATTGATGATGATAAAATAGGCCATTCAGTCTCACATACACAGAACATACACACGGCCCGCTTCTCTCTCCTCACACTTCGGCCACACAAACACACCTTCAGGAAATTAGAAGTATTATGTAATGCTTTTGCCATATATTTTTTGGCATATAACTATAAACTAAATATGCTAATTAAAGAAAAACATTTAGTGTGTATATTAGTATGTAAACATCTGTTCACAAAACAGGATTTTTTAAGTACTTCAGTAATAACCAATCACTGCTACTTGTAGTTTTTGATTCAACTATATTATGTATTCTACACAGACTTTTTTATTTTTCAAGCTGATTTTTTTTTTTTGTGTCATATTTACATAATATGCAGACATGGGTTTGAATTTACAAACTTTGTAGGATCTAGGCTCAGTTTTATGCTGATGGTTGTCGTAAATACATGAGCAATTTAATTACTATAAAATGCATCCCGTAGGCCTACTTGCAGTTATGTGATGCACTCAATCTAAATGTAGTAGTGCAACTGACTTTTACACTGTTGTTACAACACTGTCAATAGTAAACTGCCTCTAATGTCACTTCGGTGAGTGGCTTGACATTTTGTGCCTGCTTCGCAATAGCTTGAGACTTCAAACAATTCACATAGTATTGAAATTCTAATTGTTAACTACTAGTTTATTGTGTTACCCAAATAGGAGGTGTTTTATCAGTTTTGAGAGTTTATTTCTTTTATATTTCAGTAATCCACACACAAGTCAAAACTGTTACATTTTTGTTCTCATTTTTCATCTTTATTTATGTTCTTTGATGAGTTTGACAGTGAAGGTGTTGGTAGTGTGCCTATAATTCAGTGAAAGATAACCATATATACAGTTCAATCTGAGGAATTTGTATGCTGTAAATTATCGCTCTACATTAGTAAAGACGTCCCTCAGAATCTTCAAAGTGGTCAATTGATTTGAATGCCAAAAAAAAAAAAAACATTGAACCAAAATATGTTTGGATAAATATCTATGCTCTATAAAATGAAACAGCATTTTAGTGAATAGAGTAGTTAAAACTACTGTGAATATTAGTGCAACTAAAAGTGCAAGTCTGAGGTCACTGAACAATGTTGTTGAATACAAAACAAATTGTATGTAATTTTAAAGTATAATTCTTGCTGAATTTCAGTGAGCTCCTCATTCCTTTTGGGTGTAATCCAACGGCATTCCTTTAGAACGGCTTCACAATTTTCATTGAAATGTAGTTCTGCAAAAACACAAAGAAGTACTTAGTCAGGCACCATGTAATCATGAGGTTACATCCTTTGGCAGATATTTTCATCCAATTTATTTCACCCATGAACCTTGCAATACTGGCAGGGGAAAATATGCCCCAAAATGAAACAAATAGAACTTACAGGTAACGAGTACAGCAGGATTCCTACAAACAGGAGCACCAGTATGAGAACAATGACTCCAATGAAGACCCATTTAAATCGGCGCCACACAATAAATTTCATAGTTTTGCATGGATTTGTGAACCAAAGGAATGATGTATCTGGGCGGCTGATGGAAAAAAAAGATTAATTTAAAATCAAACAATACAACAGAGAGATTTTGTATGTTGTGATAGTTTCTTACTTTGGAGGCTCAAGTCTGGGATTCATGTTGGGTTCATCTCTTCCTTTCCCAGCAGGCCTCTCCTCCGCTTCCTTTTCATCAACTATCTCTAAAGTCATCTCCACTTTACCCTGTTGCACATTCAAATAGAGCACATAATACACAACAGTCATCAAAAGGGATATAACTCATAGTAAGCCTCTCTGAAAGACAATTGAGTTATGTAGAAATTTGGAAATATCAGTGGGATTCTCCTTTAAGTAATTTTTTTTATTATTTAATCATACATAGCCCTGACCTGGGTTTAGCTAAGATAGTGTAATGCCCTGCCCTGCACCCAGTGAAGGGATAGGGGGTTCACCACGACCCTGATCAGGATTAAAAAGGTAAATTTAATATATTTTAAATTCATTACATATAAAATGATATATTTCAAGCCTTTTTTGTTTTAATGTTGATCAGTATTGTGTATAGCTCATAAGTTGGCTGACCAGTCAAGCAGAGTAAACAATTTGGGAATTTTGGCACCGTGGGTAGGTGATAAGTCATGCTGGAAAATAAATTAGCATCTCCATAAAGCTTATCACTACATGGAAGCACAAAACTGCATGGGAGCTCAAAAATCTGCTGGTAGATGGCTGCCTTGACTTTGGACTTGATTAAACACAGTGGAGCAACACCAGCAGGTGACATGACACCTCAAACCATCACAGACTACAGAAACTGCACACTGGACTTCAGACACCTTGAATTCTGTGTCTCTCCACTCTTCCTCCAGACTCTAGGAGCTGATTTACAAATGAAATACAAAACTGACTTTCATCTGAAAAGAGAACTTTGGAGCACTGAGTAACAGTCCAGTTCTTTTTCTCTTTAGTGCAGGTAACACACTTCTGATGTTGTCTCTGGTTCAGGAGTGTTGATATTAGTGATGTGACAGTTGTAGCTCTGAGAGATACATAATATTTATACTGTTTGAATAGTCATTTACTCAAACTCACATTTAAATATTCTAATAATCTGCAATAGTAAATAAAAAAAAAAAGTATTATATTATATAAAGTATACTATTTTTAATAGTAAAAAAAATATGAGCTATAAGCCATACTGATCAACATTAAAACAAAACAGGCTTGAATATACTTGCATAATGAATATATGATATGACAATATGAACAACAATGACCTTTTTCACAATATTCAAATTTTTTGATGTAAGATGCAAGTAATCACCACATTACTAATGTTCTTACTAATATAGTCTTTTTTGACATCCCTGAACATAACCAAGAAAAATAACCCTTTAAAGGGCCTACTGCAGACAAACATTTCTCAGATCCAGCATTGAAAGTAACTAAGCTAAGGACGTCTTTCTGCTATGTTCAACATGTGCACTATATATTGAGTTGTATATAGACTTCACTCACAGCCAGAACTTTCTTGCCATCCTCCTCCATGGCACAGGGCCACCAGCCTCTCACAGACTTCTGAGCAAAGAGTGATTTGGCATTGAGGTTCTTGTCTGCTGCGTGTATTAGCATGTTTAGACTGCACTTCTCAGGGGTTTTAGATGGAGGCATGAGGTTAATCAAATCCAACTCAACTGTACCTGTTTGAGAAAGGCAAACAATGCAAGAGCCATGTATTAATCTTGCCAAACAGACTTCAGAGATCTCTTATGAAACACAAATCAGAAAGAACATTTCTTACTGGACTGCAGATTTTTATGCTGATGTAACAACATCTCTAAGTAAAGTTAAACTACTCTTAAACCTAATGGTTTAGGATGGTAAAGATACATACAGTATGAAAGTGAAGTAACTGAGTGAACAGTTTTCCTGACTTTATTACCTAGTCATCACCATAAAGGGCAAAATCAATGGCACAAAGATTGGGGACAGCCATGACCTAACATTAGAGAAGCAGGATTGGGACTGAAAGGTTTGGAACCCTCTCATCTGGCATGAAAAGTGGAGCAAAGCACCTAACCCACAAATGCTCTCTGAGCACTGCAGTCGGTCACTGATCTTGGTATGTGTGTACTCATTGCCCGCTAGTGTGTGTGCTGTATGTATATTTACTCTGGATGGGTTAAATACAGAGAGGCAGAAAGCACCTCTTTTTAAAAAATATATATATAAATAAGCATCTTATCAGTACATCATGTATTTGAGTGTTCTGAGCTAACACTTATGGCACTGTGTTAGTAATGTTGATCCTTTTCAATACATATTTTTAGCTATGTGCTGACATCATGTAAAGTGCACCTGATCAGTAATTTGTGAGCCTTATAAAAGCAAAATGTTATATGTATCATGTAGCTTTACAATCAGCCAATATCATTAGATATTTGTAGATATTAATTATCTGCATATTCATTAAGCTTAGAAACTGCATGTCTCAATGCATAAACAACAGAAAAAAGTGAGCATTTTCACCTAGATAGTCATCCAATGAGAATTTGTCATTGTCCCATATTTGTATGGTCAATTTTGGAGGAATCCTAAACTCTGTTTTGTCAAGACTCCAGAAATGCTCCTGGGGACCAAACAAATTAAAAGTGTTAAAACACACATCCTGTGTTGATATAATAGTACATGTGTTTTTATAACACTGACAAATAAAAGAAGTAAAAATACAAAAAAATCAATGTCATTCAAAAGTTTGGACACCCTGGTCAAATGCATATTTCAGAATTCTAAGTGCAAATAAATTATATGTAAATTGAATGTTTTTTTGCTCCTTTTAGTACACAATTTCCCATTTTTTAAAAAATAAAACAAAA
>BRDA01004790.1:78621-106121 GCA_036984385.1 Crenuchus spilurus
GGAGGTGTTTTTTTTTTTTTTTTGATGGAAGAAAAGTATTGTGGCGGCTTTTGGGGGTGTCGGCCAATCAGATGGCTGTGTGTCCTACGGTATTTGCATTAAGTTCTCTTGTGTGTTTATGGGGTCTATTTTGTAATTATTTGGGGTCTTTAAGAGGAGATTTTTGTATGTCTAATGATTGTTAGTTGTAGTCTAGTCTCTATGAGTTATTTTTAGTGTGTTTTAGTTAAGTTACCGCTAATGTGTGTCTTAGGCAGTTATTCTGTCTTCTTTATAGAACCGGTCTCTCCGTCTGCTTCTCTGTGTGTGAGTCTGCGTGCACGCTGCGATAATAATTATTATAATATATTACAGTTAGTTAAAATAATCCATTGTATTTTATTTCATTAGATAACAGGGAAATGAAACGAAATTTAATGGCCGACTGCAGTGTTTTTACGATGCTGGCCACTGCAAAAGCCATGATTTGTATCACAAAAACGACCGGTGTTCTGTCGAGTTGTGCTACCCATCGATACGTGCTTTCTAAAGGCACTGCTCATGCGCAGACCTACACTTTTTAATTATTTCTCGTGTTTTTAAATTATTTCTCGTGTTTTTTAAATAATAAATCTGTTTTTTTTTGCATTAAACAACCTGGACACACTGTCATTGCACAGAAGTGTAAATGGAAATGAATACTAATAAATACAATAATTAGTTTTAAAAAAGCAGTTTGTAATGACCTCTCATTGACATAACTACAAGGTAGCATAACTCGACAGAACACCGGCCATTGGTATTGACAGTGAAGTGTACTGCACATGTGCAGAATTGATTTGGGATCACGTCATTGGAAGCATGCAAAATTTGAATGATTCTAGGCCAGACTAGGGTGTTTGGCGCGTTTTTTTGTGTAAAAAAAAAAAAAAAAAAAAGGTCGGGTGCTTTTTAGAGGGTCGGGCGGGGATGATCACCAATTCTTTTTTTTTACTTGGCCTTATGTATATCTGATATGTTTCATTTTTGAATGTTTCAGTGTATAAAGAGGAAATGTGTAATCTGTTATCATTATCTTAGGTGTTTAGATTAAATCGATCACAAACACATCTAACTGGAGCCATAAGACACACATACAGGCTCAGTTTCATTTTAATTGTAAGTATTGATATTTATTAGTACTCTTATTGGTACTTGGTATCGGCAAGTACTTAAATGTAAGTACTTGTACTCGTACTCGGTCTTAAAAAATGTGGTATCGGTGCATCCCTAGTAGATACTGCATAATTTATAGTAGATACTGCATAATTCATAGTGGGTAATGCATAGTGGATACTGAATAGTTCATAGTGGATACTGGTGGATAGTGGAACTTTGTTACGTGGGTGTCCACAAACCTTTGGACACATAGGAATATCAGTACTCTGCTGAACATGAATAATTCTACTCACCTGTAACACAGGTGAATAACAGCATCTTTTAGGTATTTAGACAGGCTGATTTAAGACTTTAGGGGTTATGTAAAAATGAGCTGATTGCTGATATGAGTTATTTTATTACTTGTAAACTGGAAAATGACTTTGGGGTTCACTCGCACTGCCAGGTGTTGAGTGAGGTTTTATTGACGAGCTTCTAATCTTCAGCATCTAATGTTCTGCGGTTTCCTTTCAGAACGTTAAAGAGACACCAGTCAAGCACCCGACTCACTCACACATCATATTTAACATCCTGTGTGCAAGATAGACACCCACGATCTGCTTACAACAAAGTCACTGAGTCACAAATCAACACCCCATCATAAACAAACAGGAGCTCTCTCTCTCTCTCTATCTGTTTATATCTCTCCATCTCTGTCTGTATCACGTTTCTAAACTACATTCACTGCAGTCTTATGTATAGGTTACTATAAAAGAGCAGTATGGTACTAATTGGGGTTAGAAAGTGTGAGAAGGTTCCAGGTTTGTCCATTATTCCCCTAAACATGCTGAGTGCTTAATCACTACTAAAGTGTTATTCAAATAACATTATAAAGTCACACTTACAGGTGCATATCACAAAATGAGAATATAATTGAAAAATTCACTTATTTCAGTAATTGGCGTGGCATGGAATTGATCTGTTGAGGTGGTATAGAAACCCAGGTTGCTTTGAAAGCAGCCTTCAGGTCTGCAACCTGAGTTTGCAGGTAAACAAAGCAACCTGCAATCAAATCCATCCATTATCACACCCGCTTAATCCTTATCACTGGGCACAGGGCAGGGCATTACATTATTCAACTAAGCCCAGGACAGGGCGCCAATCCATTACTGCATGACACGCACACACACACACACACCTACGGACAATTTTAGAGTACCCAATTCACCATGACCTCCATAAACCAGAGACCCCGGAAGAAACCCACGCAGACATGGGGAGAACATGTAAACTCTGCTCAGAGGGGGACTCAAACCCAAGACCTCAGCGCTGAGAGGTGAATGTCCTAACCACCAAGCCACCGTGCTGCCCCTGCAATCAAATCATTCATCTTAAAATCATTCACCATTATTGTGAGAATTGTACTTAAAACAAGTAAAATATGTCTGATTTTAAGTTAAATAATCTTTTAAAAAGGTTAAAATATTTTCAAAATAAGAAACATTCGATATTTAGACTAGAGCTGAGATGATTTTAATTGCTGCTTCCGGAGTAGTGTATTGCAAAACTACAAAAATTCTCAACTGGATGGATGGATACAATCAACAAAATCATGAACAAGACTTTAAGAGCCAAACAGAAGAGATGGCATTCTGGAGAAACAGTATCAATGTGGTCACAATGAGCTGGAATTAACAAGAAAATACTTAATATTATCACTGTTTACGTTTGTTGTCAAAGAATTTTTTGTCATTTTGGTCCATAGTCTTGAACTGGTTCTTGGCTCATATTTCTAAAACTTTATCTAAAATGGAATCTAATTAATTGTTAATAAGCAGATCTTAAAATAAAGTGTCACCAGTCATCTTTATGTATTCTAAACTTCACAAACATGGAAAGTTTCCAGAAGAATGAAGTGTCTGTGTGTCTCACAGTGGAAACTTACAAAACGATGAAGTTGTTTTGAAGACTATTAGAAAGATCTAAACAAGATGAAATGCTCAAAGTTTCCTTTTCTAAAAGTAGCAGTGAGTACTGTTAATGAGTATCTGATCATTTACTGCACTGTTAGTGCTTTTTCCCCTCAGTCATTTCTCTGACTTTCCATAATGTGGGTGTGTGTACACTGTAAGAAACCTCTTTATGATGTTAGATGTGATACAGTATAATCACTGAATTTAGTTCAACCCAGTTTGTGTCAGTTTGGCAACCCAGCGCTTGGTCCAGTATGAACAAACACAGCCTGAATTAGTTCAGCCCGGTTAACATCTGGTCTAATCAGCTTTTTCAAGTTCCCAAAGGCTGCGTAGATTCATTAACCAAGTAGTTAAAACTAACCATTAGCTAACCTATCCAGCATTGTGGAAATAAAAAGGTAATAACTCAGTAAATAAACTACACAGCACTGTGAAAATAAAAATGGAATGTGAAGTGTGGTTATAACCCAACAAAACCTTCCAGGTTCAACTTGTTGAGATAAAAAAGAAAAGAAAAGAAAACAACCAAGCAGTTTTTAGATGGAAAATGAATTGAAATACAGTGTAGTGCTGGGCCAATATCGGGTAGTTTGACCAAGTAGATTCTTTTTCTGACCCAGCAATTGGGTCAAACCTTTACCCCATTTACTTTACATACACCAGCCCCACATGAAACAATTACAGTTTCAATTTCAATTCACATGGGCTGTAAACCAACCAATCAGGGCAGAGCTGTCGCCATTAAATATTTCCTTTTCAAGGACAGGCAAACAGTATCTCCATGTCATACAAATAATAATCAGTTTGGATGATGCATCAGGCTTTTTATATTTTATGTTTTATCCTTGTATGTTTTTATTGTTCTATGTTGTTATAAAATAAATATGTTCTATTTTATTTTCTTGTAAAGCACTTTGTGACTGCTGTACATACTTACTTACAGTTATCTTCATCTTACCTCTCATCTCAGTTTTATCCTCAGCTCTCTATTGGCTAGTTTTGTTTCTTACCTGTTTTCTAGCATCAGCTTTTCTTAGCCCCTCCATTAAGCCAGCCAATCAGAGAAAAGCTCATCAAATTATTTGTGAGATTACCATAAAAGGTAAATCAGCTTGTTTCAGGAAGAGGTAAAACAATAGTATTTTAAATGAGTGGAAAACCACATCTGGGCATTTTTGTTTACTCTAGACATCAAAGATAAGTTTAAATTAATGTTTTCAAGGTCAATTTAAATTGAGTTCTTATGCACACTGTACAGTGTAAATATGAATGACAGTAAAGTCTGTCTAAGTCTAAATGTTACTATAAAGGTACCCCTGTACCTAGAAGTCATTTTCATTCAGAAACATTTTCAGTATAATTTTGTTGTGATATTTTATTAAAGAAGTTCAAAAAAGAGAGAATCAAATAAATGTTTTTCCAAAACACGATGTTAAGGCTATTATACTGATTTCAGCATTACATTACAATGTTATATTCAAATGTTCAGCTCATACAGTTTCATGCAAACGTTTTTGTACCCCTACCCAATTGATTCATGTTGTTTTCCATTTTCTGAATTTACTTTGGGGTAAAAACTAAAATATTAAATATTTAATATGCCATTATTTTTGCACAGGCCACATTCTATTTTGTATTTTTTATTCCTAAAATGTATATGTAAATAAAGAATAAGTGGCATTAATGTGCAGAAGTTTGTTCTCTGTAGAAGAGATGGGTGGGGCAAAAATACCTTTGCACATGACTTTATTTTCACTAAAATCTTTAATACATGTGGAGGAGGCAACTTTTAAATTGCTATAGGAAAGATACAAGAGAAAGAAGAATATTATGCAGTCGTTACATTAACAGTTTTATAACAGAAATTACAACATTTTTCATTAAAAGTGGTATTGAGAGGCAGACTGCTGTCTTTGTATACACATAGGTGCTCTTCAGATGATATCCAGCATCTAAGTTGACCAAATATGCCACAATGCTAAATGCAAGCATTGTAACTTCAGTAATAATTTATCATAATTCACCCAGAAATCACATTTACACTATTTTTTTTAAATTACCATGGATATATTTCATCAGTTAAGATATGTCTACAGTCCAAATTTAGCTTGTTTAGAACTGAGATTACTGTAGATAACAAGCACTCAATAGTCACCTAAACAGGCCTGTTGTTTTTGTAAAAATACATCAACCAACTCAAAGCTCATCCAGGTGCTAGCGAAGATGTCACAGACTAATGGGTGTGGTTTAAGACACAGTATGACTTACTGTGAGCTTTAAACAGTAAAAAAAAAAACTTGTGTAGCTGAATGCTGTGTTGGCCACCTTAGAAAAGCGCTGATCTAGAAGCAGATATACATGATGTCTTCATTTTTATATATATTCATATTCATTTTTATAGATCACATCAAGTCATACTGTGTCTCAAGCCACAAACACCTTTTTTTTAATGAAAGACAAGTTTGTGCATTCACCACAATAGCAATCTTAGCCTTGTAGCTCCAGTTCTAAACTAAAGAAGCAAATATTAGACTTCAAGCGTGTCTTGGCTGCTTGACGACATGTTACAACTGGTGAGAAACAAAACCACCTTGACCATTTAACCAGAACACATAAAGCTGCTGTTGAAATGAGATTGAGCATCCAGCAGTGATGTCTTCAAAACTTCCGTCTTGCTTCTGCGTACACATCTTTACTGCGTGTAGCTTGATTCAGTGGCTGCAAAAGAAAAAAAATTCCAGTCACTGTCTAATTTGAGCTCCGCCTACGTTATTCACCACTATGCAAATGTACAGGGTGTCCATTTGGTATCCAAATAACCATAGATATCTTTAAATCTAATGAAGATCTGGTGATGAAATTTGGATTAAATCCAGTTTGTGTGAAAAAAAAAACTGACATGTATGATTACAGTGCAGGAAGACGGGTGTTAATTTCTGATTACTAAAATCCGTGGCTGTAGGAATAGAGGCTGGCGCCCATCCAGCTGTCTCCATCAGTAACCTACCGCTGCAGTGAGACATTAAAGCCCTCATTTATCTTCATGGACACAGCACTTGATGCTTATTTTACCCTGCATACTGTGCAAACTTCCATACATAATATATCAGTGCACAGTACAGGAGGAAGTGTTCATAACAAACTCCATTCAGAGGACACAACTTTTGAAAGTTTGGAAGATGAAAGCCACCAATGAAACCTCACATTCTCAACATGGTGAAGAAATAACGGCATTATTGGTAGAATCAGGTGGGCAACCAAAGAAATCATAAGAAACAGTGCAAACCATGAAGAACGAGTTGTAGACGTCACCCCAAAAATCCCCACAGAAGATTCTCAGAAGCACATGTCACAAAAGCACATTATCACCATTTCTTCATTAGTATTAAAGTTATTCACCATTGTTTGGGTTAGGAAGCAAAAAGGACAAGCTGTAAAATTACAGACTGTAGCTCATCTATCACAGTTTATTATCCTCTACCTCATTCATCATTGGTCAGTTTCCGACCACAGTTCCATTCATATCATTTGGGTGGTGGACCAATCTCAGCACAGCAGTGATCTTTAATTTACCTGATAATCTGGGTCAGGAGGAGGAGGGGCACTCGTTTGACGACCGTGCATCATTGCTGTAAAATAATAATAAAAGAAATGATAGAACTGTGTCTGAAGGAAAACGTAACTTTAAAAAGTCTAATTTTAAGAACAAAATTTGGCTCCTTGATGTTTCTCTACCACTGCATGGATCTATGATGTCAATAGCACAACTGGTTTAACATTGCATAACAGAGCAGGTGCTGGATAATACAAATAATACTGATGATCTGCTGACAGAGAAGATCAGGAACCAGCTGGATTCTTCTAACCTACAGATAAATCATTTTACTGTGATCTTCTTAAAGGATTCTTCTAGCCTACACTCTTAAAAACATGGTTCTTCAAAGGTTCTTTAGTAAAGAAAATGGTTATAATGTGCATCACTAAAGGGTTTTTTAGGCTGAAGGGGGCAATGGGCAGCCGTGGTCTGGCGGTTACAGAGCTGTTCTGTGACCAGAAGGTTGCTGGTTTGATCCCCAGACAGGTCATGAATGAAGGCACCTCCAACTGCTGCCTGGGCTGCCCACCACTTTGAGCACATGTTCTCACAGCCTAGTGTGTTCACTAGTGTGTTTCAATACATGGATGAGTTAAATGCAGAGGTCAATTTCCATTGTGTGCAATCAGATTGGCAAAAAGTTTAATCTAATCTAATGAGGAATGACGGTTCTGTATACAACATGTTTGAAAAGGTTATATAGTACCAAAAATGTTCTTCTATTATTACAAGCTTGACATTATAACAATAGCAGAACCCATTTGGGAAACCTGTGATATAGAATATAAAAATAGCCCATGCTTCATCAATTTGAAGAACCCTTCAATTATGCAACCGGTTCTTTGAGTCTTCCTGGTTCTGCACAGAACAATTGTCTTTACTAAAGAAGCCTTGAAGAACCATCATTGTTAAGAGTGTACAGATCCTCAGTGAACATGTTGTTCCACACGTTTACAGTTGAAAGCTGTTAACAGTGATTATTTTACCTCTCTGAGGTGTAGCTGGACTGGCCTTCTTTTTACCACACATACAGACCAGCACAATGACCCCCATAGTGAAGAGCAGGTCTGCAATTATGACCAGCAGAATCGATGTCGGATCAAGATCCACACAACCTTTACAGACTGAGAGAGAGAAACACACACACACACACACACACACACACACACACACAAAGAGAGAGAGAGAGAGAGAAAGAGTAGTGACAGTGTTATTGTAAAGAGAAACTGTTACATTAAGTGTTTCAAGCAGCAGGTTCTAAATGTTTGATGTTTGTGAGCTAAAGAGAACAATCTTGTACACAATTTAATAAACAAACTTAATTTAATGTAACTTTCTGAAAAAAAAACATACAGAGTAAAATGTGTTTTTTTTTTCAGATAAATAATTTTTAAAAATGTGGAGTTTAATTGGGGGGTGCACTAACTTTTGCACTAGGCTGTAACGTGTAATAATAGTAATTAAGACCACATGTAAAGACAGGGTTAGTTATAATGACTGTAATCATAATATGAATTAATTACAATATAATATTATTATATAAATGTTTAAGTATTGTCATAACAGTATTTTTAGTATTATTATTCAGTTATAGTATTATTAATCATTTAAAGTAAGTTTTATCTATATCTATATTTATTCAATTGCAATTACTATTTTTAAATACTGCATTCCATAACAAACCATGCATTAATTGTTTTTAAATTATTTTTTAATTAATTATTGTGTTAGAGATACTCACCCTTTATCTTACTGTAGAAGTAATATACATGAGATCCATTTTTGCAGTTATGTTGTCCATTATTTTTATCTGTGTATTCACGGATAATGTACTGTTTTCCGTTAGATGTCGCACCATCATTCATTGTCCATGTCACTTCATCATCATCTGTTGGACAGGTCAGTTTTACGGTCACATCTGAGATTTCCAAATTTCCCATTTCTGTGTCAAAAACCAGCAACAACATTTTATATAACAGATTATAACAGATATCAGTTTATATCAGATTATTTCAGTTTATGACATTGTATATCAGATTATATTGGTTTGTAGAAGATAACAGTAGTTCAACATCAGCATTTTATATCAGATTTTTTATAATAATATATATATTAGTTTATCAGATTTTTTTATTTATAACAGTTTAAAAATTAATTCATATCAGATTATATTAGTTCATAGCAGTTTAAATTAGATTATATGTACTATGATAGATATCTGAGACTATTGTCTGTCATTTACAGCAATAATACTGAGTGGCTAAGTTTTGTTGCTAATGTGAGTGACACGATATTGACACGATATCTCAATAAGTTGCCCAGTGACTTTGGCCTGGTTTTCCCTGACGGGGTCACATATTACTTTATAACAGGGGTTCTCAACTGGTCTTAGCCCGGTACCCACATTTCCTCATGGTCATTACATCACGACCCACTTTTATAGAATACAACCCAAACAAATTTATTTTTGAAAAATAGCCTTGACATTTCAGGGGGACACAACAGGCGGGGCAGGGTGCTGGAACGTAAATTAATATCATGAATTACATTACCATTATTAAACTAACTAATAACTATTATTATTAATATAATTACAATACAGTACTTACAAATTGATTTATATTTTACTTGTTATTATTAATAATATACTAATAATTATTAAGTGTTATTATATTATATATTCTTTATTAATAATAAAATTATAAAATGTATATTTATCATTAAACCTATATTAATATATTATTACATATTATTAATAAATATTTATTTAATAATATTATAACTTGTATTTATTTAAAAATAATTTAACTGTTAATAGCATGTAGCATAAAATTATCACCCAAACCTTTACAGTCAACTTCACTCCAACGCATTACCACCAATTTTACACTTATGTTTGGACTGTATGGTCAACAGACCTCATTTACATAAAATTATCTCATTTCTGAGTAAAAACATAATTCGTTTTGTAATTCGTAATTCGTAATTATTTTGACAATAGTTCAACTTAGAAGCATGTAAATGGATGGCTGCAGGCACACAAACGTATTCAAATGTTAAACACTGTTTGGAGTTACATTGGGGACAGCCAATGACACGTTAACAAGAAACGGGACAGCCAATTGATAAGCTTCAGATTGAGCAGCTTGGATTTCTGCTTACTCTAATGCTCATCTCCTTTTAATACAGCGTAACATTGTTTTTGGAAGGTAAAAAAAACAGGGGACCAAAACTGCCTTTTGAAAAAGCGAAAGCGACATGTCCCGTCCCACCCCCAAATTACGTGCCTTCAGCTCATGATTTTTAATTAATTAATTAATTTCAAACTGTCCGTGGGTCGTGGACACATTCTGGGTGGGTCACGGACAGTTTGAAATAAATAAATAAATAAAAAATCATGAGCTGTCCGTGATCCACCCAGAATGTGTCCGTGACCCACTTTCGGGTCGCAACCCACCAGTTGAGAATCACTGCTTTATAACATGCAATATATGATATCAGTTTATATCAGATTATTTTACTTTATTACACTTTATATCAGATTACAGAGGTACTTCCGTGATCACAGCTCTATTATTGAGCATATGAATGCTAGCAATGGGTGAAATTTTAACAGTAGCTCACTGGTGCCATACAAATATATGGCATATTAATGACACATCTATATAATTCTTTATGATTGTTGTTATTACACATATAAATCAGCAGGCTGAGGAAAAGCCAGATCAGTTTATACTTGACAGTTCTTAGAGTTGGGTTAAGAGTTGCTAGTCTATGGTTTAGGGATTAGGATTTTGGGTTGAAGGTAAGGTTAAGGTCACTAATGAAGTTGACTCTGTGTTTTCACACTAGACAATACTTTATGTATATAGTTTTGTACTCTAGTGTGAACATTAAAACTGTCAAGTATGGGTTAGGGTTAGGGTTAGGCTTTAACAGATAGGGAGTAATGCGAGTATCCAAAGTATGAGATATAGACCCAGACCCAGGTCCAATTGCTCTGCAAATGAGCTACATTTGCTCAAGGTGAAAGCTGTTGTGGAGCCTGGAAGTGGTCCCAAGCACTGATTTCTGGTCTCTTAAATAAGTGGCCTGGGGTTTGCTTTCTATGAGTTCTGTTTTGGTCCACTGCAGGTGTGGAAGTCACTCTCAGAGCCACATGTAGGGTTATGTGATTGGTTAATTTTCTAATATGACTGCTTCGACTTTTCGAGTTTGGTGATGGTGATAAAAGGCTTGCTGGGAAGTGAGTGCATGTACTCAGGTTGGCATGCATTGCTAAAAATCTTCAGCTTTTTGTTCACTGTAGCGCTGGCATGAGGAAGTGTCAGTGCATCGCAAAAAGCATTGTTCCTTAATAATAAACAGCAGCTTCTTCCCACCAATTTTTAACCTCCACCCAGAACAATCACACATGGAATTACTAGTAACACTTTTATAATACAGCCCAATTTTTTAGCATTAGTGTCTCTAATTTACAATAGAATTTCCCAGGACTTGAGATGACTTGGTGGTTAGCACGTTTGACATCCAGCACTGGTTTCTTGGGTTCAAGTGCCCATCAGGGTGGAGTTGCCGTGTTCTCCCTGGTGTTTGGTTTCCTCCCACAGTCCAAAAACATGGAGGTCAAGTGAACTGATTACTCTAAATTGTCCTGGTGTGAGTGTGTGCCCAGTGATGGATTGGCACAATGTCCTGGCTATAATTAAAAGAAAAGGTGTAATGCCTTGCCCAGTGCCCAATAACGTGGTAATGGTAGTGGACTCACTGCGATGGTTAAAAATATGGCTGGCTAGATGGATTTTTCAAAACTTACAGTGTAAATTCCTCATATGAATCAGTACATATTAAATACTTACCACAACCTACTTGTACTGAAATGTAGGTCTGGCAGAAGAAAAGCCAAAGGCAATAGTTACAAGACTCCCGCAGAGCTGTCGGAAGAAATCTGGGAAGAAACTGGACTCACATGACCCATCCTCCTCTGGAAAAGCCTTTGATAAATAGTCATCATACAAATGTATGATGTTGTTGTAGTGTTGAGGTGTACTGATATAGTGGCAGAATGTAAGAATGGTAGTAATAATAACAATTATAACAATAATAAGACTAGAACTCACCTGAAATTATCCCGCTGTTGCTGTAAAAATAAATCACCAAAATCTTTTTTCTTATCCAGTTATTAAATAAGCTCTCACAGACTATTCAGTGTGATTTAGGACAATTCTCCTGGACCTACATTTAAGTACCATGTGGGTGCTGCTAAGTATTTAATGTTTTACTTAAACTTTATACTTTTTCATAAGGATATGTTACAATGTCTGGGATTCAGTCACAGTCTCAGCCTTTATGGCAAGGCTAAAAACTTGTTTAGTTTTTGGTAATTAGTGCTTCCCACTAGATAAAGGTTGCAGATCCAGGGATTCACTGGACATTGGGAATTTTAGTAAATTGAGACCCTGGGGCTGTCATGTCAATGCATATTGCAGGTTTATTAATGATGGAGCAGGGGGATGCCAATGTTTTATGGAGCTCCCATGTCTGTGTTACCTTCTGGCTTTCTTCTTTTAGGTAGACTGTTCTAGATAGTTCTGCTGGAGTCATTAGTCACACTCTGATAAGATTCATATTCTTTGTACTCCAAGTAAGTGACTGCCCACCAGTCTGGCCTGACATAAACTACTACAACCTGTCACAGATTAGCTGCCTGACCTCCATTACTGACTGCATTGAAGTTTATCATCCCTGCTACCACTATTATTATTATTATTATTATTATTATTATTATTATTTCTTACCATTGCTCCTATCACTATATCAGTACACCTGAACACCACAACAGCCTTATACGATGGTATGTTCACTGTCTATGAATAACTTATAGGTAGATAACCAGAGGATGTTGGGTCCCATGTGAGTCTGGTTTCTCTCAAGATTTCTTCCTCCAGCTCTGGTGAAGTCTTGTCTTGCTGTCACTGTTGGAGTGCTCATTTGGGTTTTTGTGTTTTGCTATTGCCAACTCTGTGTAGCTGCTTTATGACAACATCAGATCATCAAACCACATCTAGATCTTGACAAAGTTCTGGGAAATGAGAATATAAATTACAGGAAGTTACAGTATAAAACCAGGCTGTATTATTAAGCTTTACGGAATCGCTCAATCGGTTCACGGTTCGGACGGAATTCTTGTTTGAAAGTGAACCAGCCATAATAAGCCCCTCCCCCAAAATGGGCCCAAAATCAATTGTGGTTGCGGACAATAGTATTCAGGACAAATGTGAAAAGGCCCTGAAAGATAATGCAATGTTAAATGTCTACAGAGCATCAAAACAGCCTATCCAAATAAGAAGCATTATGAAGAACTGAAGCTGAACTGAGCTACATAGTCCATCAGAACCTAAATTTAAACAAAAGACTCTTTACCAAACTGAGCTGTAGGTGTGAAGAGCAGGAACAGGCAGATCACTTCAAGGCTGTTCATTTTCTCTCCTTCCCTTTTCTCCTTTCAGTCCAAGATCTTCTCCAGGCTGTGTTTTTCAGAACTGCGGAACGTCCAGATCACGCACTTTTGGCAATTTCAGGTTTCTCAAGTTGAAGGAACGTCTAGTCTGTTCTACTGCCTACCTCTACTGCTGTCTATCTGTATCTGTCTCTGTCTCTCTTTCTTTCTCTCTCTTCCTGTTTCCCTGCTGTAGGAGGCAGAGAACCTCCAAAGTTCTGCTTAGAACTTCAGCTGCAAATTAAACAAATGTATGATGATGTTTTTAATGGAAATGTTTGCTGAGATGTTAATATTTGCCATGACTTGTTATCATGTTGTTACTTTATCACTTATTTTAATGTTTTAACTTTTTGACATTCTTTTGACCTATTTACTTTGTTGGCAGTAAAGCAGCCCTCTAGCGCCATCAGGTGGTTGAACATGCTGACTTTTGAGATGTACTTTCAGCTGATTTTTCATCAATAATTTCAGTATCATATTTAGGTTTCATTAATTGAAGATGAAGAGATGTCATCAAGATCAACTGTGTACAGTCAAGACTGAATCAATATAAAGTGTTACGTGGCGTGGACCAAGACTCAGTCAAGGTCGAGTCCAAATGAATCATGATTGAGTCAATATGATAGTGAGGCAAAGTCAAGACCAAGTCTTAATTGGACTGAGATTGAGTCAAAGCCAAGACCATATGAAAGTGAGAGTGAATCAAGATCAAGTCCTAAAGGAACCAAGACTGAATCAAGACTGTATTCAATTTAGAGCAAGACAGAGTGATTGTGTCCAAATGAAAGTAATACTGAGTCAAGACTGTGTCTGAATGAAAGTAAGACTAAGTCAAGTCTGGGTCCAAATGAGAGCAAGACCAAGTCTTAAGTGGACTGAAACTAAATGAAGAGCACGTCTTAAGTAGACTGAGACTGAGTGAAGGCCTAGTCTTAATTGGACCGAGACTAAGTCACGACCGAGTCTTAAGTGGACTGATATTGAGTCAAGATGAAGTCTTAAGTGGACTGAGACTGAATCATGTCCTAGTCCAAATGAGAGTGAGACTAGTGAGAGTCAAGGCTGAAGTATTTGAATATTAATGATTTTATTACTCCGTCCTTTGAAGCTCAGATATAACTGCACATTGATATCACATAAATCCCATAAATGCTATGAAACAGTAGAATGAGTCAGAGATTCTGAAACAGAAGAAATTAATCTTTACATCCAGCAGGACTGCCTTCACTGTTTTAGTCTTGCCTCTGCATACTCTGCAAAACAACATTTCACAATAAAAGTCATATATGTATATATTCAACAAACTGAGCTTTAGCTATAAGAGAGGGTTTTTTTGCTGAAGTAAACAGTGGGAGGAGCTATAAGAGAGAAGTTTCTGATAAAGTGGGCAGTGGGTGGAGCTAAAACATGGGGGTTTCTGATAAAGTGGACAGTGGGTGGAGCTATAAGAGAAGTTTCTGATAAAGTATCAAATTACATTTTGTTTATTTTCTCAGGTATGAAAAATAAGTTAAACTGAAGTAAAAAAAATAAGTTTAGAAAAATACACAGTCTTTATATTACCTGAAAATCAGATTCAAGAGGTAGAGCACTGTTTATCTAATGGGTACGTGTTGCTGTAAAATATAAACAAAAACATCTGGTGTCACTAATATAAACAACAGCTTTCAGCACTCAATTATTCAGTCTACTAAACATGAGTGAGTGAGTGACTGGGTGAGTGCCTGAGTGAGTGACTGGGTGTGTCTGAGTGAATGACTGGGTGAGTGAGTGAGTTACTGGGTGAGTGAGTATGGAACCAATGCAAGCCAAAGGGTGGAGTAAAGTACCCTGTGAAACGTGGCCCAGTCTGAAGAAAAAACATAGATACTAGCACTTCTGTGCAGAGAGGGGAAATGTAACTGAAAAATAACAGATAAACATCCCCAAAGAAACTAAACTAAAAACAATTAAGTTGCAGCCAGGGATGAACGAGTGCAGTGGATATGGAAAGGCATGGTGCATGCATACTTCTGCTGCACTCAGAGGGAGTGGTAAAAATGAAGCTTTGAAAATAGACAAACTTACCTTGAGGGTGCTAGGGCAGAGGCTCTACTCTTTCATGAGATGTGCTGCCACATGGGGTAGGTCTAAATAGTTTAATATGCTCCGCAGGTGCAATGTAACCCCCCAGCAGGCCTCTACAGAACCCTAGTACCAAAAAGGGAGAAGGAGCTGCCATATGGCAACACACCTGGGATATTGACTGTAGTCAGCAAGGATTGTGGGTTTACTAGTGGGTCTTCTCCCCAGGCACTTGTGGGTCTAAATCCCCAAAATTGCAGTGGGGGAGGCTTTAAGTCAGCCAGCAACCAGATGAGAAATGATTGGCTCTGGCCAATAAGAAGACATGGGCTCACTCCAGCAACCATTCACTGTGATGGGAGATGAGGTCCTTAGCAGGTCACTTGCTGATCAGGGAGGTGGTACCTAGCAGGTCCAACCACCACTCAGCATGGGCAGTCCCTAGCAGGTCCAACTGCTGCTCCATAGGCTGGTCCCCTCTAAGGATCCAATTGCTTTTCCACAGGGCAGTCCCCTATAAGGGTTTAATTGCCATTCAATGAGGGCAGTCTATTGTAAGGGTCCAATTGCTGCACCATTTGTCCAATAATCACTCAAAGAGATGCTCCCCTGCTGGTCTGTTGCCACTCTACCAGGGTGGTCCACTGCTGCTTCAATTGCCCCACCAAAAGGTCAACCCCTACAGGACCCCCTCTTCAAGGGGCAGCTCTTGAAACCCCCCAAAAAACCAAAAGAAAAAAAAGAATAAAATTACCCTGCCCTCCGCTCACACTGATTCTGGTAATGGTGGAGCCATTCTGTTTCAGGACCGATGTGAGCCAGAGGGCAAAGTTAAGTGCCCTTTGAAATGCAGCCCTGTCTGAAGAAAGAACTCAGATACTATCGCTTCCGGGTTGGAATCAGGTGCAAAGAGGGAAGTGGCCACTAAAAAGTAACAAAAAAGCAATTGTGGGGTAGTAAACCTCCCTGCTGGAACACTTCTGTGGCAACAAGAGGCTATTGCAGCCCACTGAATGCCATAAAAAGGGAGGAGAAATCGCCTTACCACACCACGGCAGGAATAATGATTGACGTCAGCAAGGCTCATGGGTTTACCAGTGAGACTACTCCCTAGGCAACAAAAAAAATCACATAATCCCCTATAAAATAACAGATAGCAAGATCAATGACCTTCTTAAACTAGACTGAGAGAAGGCCAGGGACTGAGAAAGGGAGATTTAGTGGGACAAAAGTCGGGGGAGAAATAAACCCCTACAAAAACCTGTCTGAGGATCAGGAAACTAAAATGGCAGCATTGATGAATGAAAAAGGCTCCAGAAAGCCTTTAACAACCAGCAACCAGCTAAGCATGAATAGCTGATTACTGGCTCTGACAAATAAGGGGCTCACCTCAGCAACCAATTGCTGCAATAAGAGAGGAGGTCTGTAGCAGGTCCACTCTCTGCTCAACAGGAGCAATGCATAACAGGTCCCACCATGGCTCAACAGGGGCGTTCCCTAGCAGGTCCACCTGCTGCTCCCCCGGTAAGAGTCCAATCAGCCCCCGGTAAGAGTCCAATCACTGCTCTGTGGGGACAATCCCCTGTAAGGGTCCAATTGCCACTTTGTGGGGGCGGTCCCCTGTAAGGGTCCAATCGCTACTCCATTAGGGTGGTCCCAAGCACAGGATCCAATTTCCCCTCAGCAGGGACAGTCCCCTGTAAAATTCAAATTGCGGCTCTGCTGGGGTGGTCCCCTGTAAGGGTCCAATTGCCGCTTTGTGGGGATGATCCCCTTCTGGTCTAATCACTCTACTGTAGGGCAGACCCTTATAGAGTAAGTAAGAGGACAAGTGACCAAGTGAGTGACTGGGTGACTGAGTGATTGATTGAGTGAGTGAGTGACTGGAAGACTTAGGGAGTGACTGGCTTGGTTAGTGGGTGAGTGGCTGAATGACTGGGTCATTGGGTAAACAATTGACTGATTGAGCATGTGAGTGAATGGGTATGTGAATGGATAAATGAATAACTAAGAAAGTGAGTGATTATGTGATAATGTGAGGGACTGGATGAGTGAGTAGAAGAGTGGCTGTGTATGAGTCAGTGAATGAGTTAATATGTAAACTGTGTTTGGATTTAATGAAAAAAGTTTTTTAAATGAATATATTAAAATCTGAAATGTCTGAATTGAGTGACTTTCTGAATTTCCTGTTTTAGAATTAAACATTAGTTTGAAGAAGACAATTTTGATAGTTTTTTATATAGAAAATGACTTTAGTGCATCTCTTCTTTGGAGAGAAAAATGTAAATGTAAAAGTTTGTTAAATAAAACTGCTATATATATATATATATATATATATATATATATATATATATATATATATATATATATATATATATATATATAAAATAAAAACTTTTCATTTTTAAACCCAGAAATCCAAAATAAGTAAAATAATTACTTGAATTAAAAGTTACATTCAGAAATATATTTTATCAATGTATGTTCTTAATTAATGATTAAGTTAATGTTCTTAATTAATGATTAAGTATGATGAGGTTATACCTGACAGAAGCTAAACACTTTCCATAAAAAATGCTTTAAAACGTAAAAAGGTTAAACTATCTAAACTAGCAAATAATTACTAATAACTATTTAATTTTAATTTGTAATTTTTATCAAATTTTTTCTAAAAAGGATTCCCATTGGTTCTTTACAAAAAAAATGGTTTTATATAGAACCATCACAATTCAAGCTTAAATATGTTCTGTGCATAAAGAAATGGTTCTTCAGACTGATGTTTTTATTTTATATAAAACTAAAAATGGTTCTACTACTGTTTTTAAGCTCCTGATTAGTGTAGAACCTTATGAAAAAAATATTCTATGTAGAACCATATAAAACATGTTCTCCATCAGCCAGAAGAGCAATTAAACATGCCTTCTGATGATTTTACCTTTTCTTTACTTAAAAACCTTATTTTTCAACCTCAAAGTGTTTTTACCTCTTTGGGGAGGAGCTGGACTATCCTTCCTCTTAGAAAAGAGATAGACCACCAGAATGACACCCAGAGTCACCAAAACATCACCAAATATGATCCCTGTAGCCAAAGTCATGTTCAGCTCCACACATCCTTCACACACTGATAAAGAGAGAGCGAGGGAGAGAGAAAAAATGTAGAGAGAGAAAAAGAGAAAGACGTAGAGAGAGAAAAAAAAGAAACATGTACAGAGAGAGAGAGAGATGTAGAGAGAGTGAAAGAGAGGGAGAGGGAGAAAGACAGAGATAAAAATTAAAAGTCACACAAAAAGTTTTTTAAAATTGTACAACTTTTAAAGAATTATTTTTGAAAAAGTATAAGTAATATTTTCTACATTTTTCATGATTAAAAATAAACTAAAGAATAAACTGAATAGTAGATTATTATGTTTGTTATTGTTGTAACTCTTACCCTTAATCTTGGTGTAGAAGTAATATTTGGATCCAGACTCATTGGTGCAGTGATAAAGGCCATTATTTTCATCCGTAAACTTTTTTATGGTTAAATTATTCTGGCTCCAATTCTCGCCCAGTGAGGACCCAGCTTTGTACCACTTTTTAGCATTTTCTGGACAGATCAGGGTTACCTCAGTGCCATATATGTACAGATCATGTTTCCCTGTGTCAACAACAGCACCAATAAAACTTTAATGTACAGTAGTGAAACAGCAGTGGTGTGTGAAACTTCAGTGACTATTATGTTAATGGAAAAGATTTCAATCAGCAGAAGAAGAGCAACAGAAACACCAAGACTCAGAAACTCAAAGCTGTGTATAGACCAATGAGAAGCATATATAGTGAGGAAAATAAGTATTTGAACACCCTGCGAATTTGCAAGTTGTCCCACTTAGACATCTTGGAGGGGTCTGAAATTTTCATCTTAGATGCATGTCCACTGTGAGAGACATAATCTAAAAGAAAACATCCAGAAATCACAATGTATGATTTTTTTTATAATTTATTTGTGTGTTACTGCTGCAAATAAGTATAATAAATAAATTATAATTTATTATATATATATATATATATATATATATATATATATATATATATATATATATATATATATATATTATAATTTATAAATTATAATAAAACAAATAAATTATAAAAAAATCATATATTGCGATTTCCGGATTTTTTCTTTTAGATTATGTCTCTCACAGTGGACATGCACCTAAGATGAAAATTTCAGACCCCTCCATGATTTCTAAGTGGGAGAACTTGCAAATACTTATTTTCCTCACTGTATATATGTATATACTTGTACACACAGGTGCTGGTCATAAAATTAGACTATCATGAAAAATTTGATTTAATTTAGTAATTCCATTAAAAAAATTTAACTTGTATATTATTCATTACACACAGACTGATATATTTCAAATGTTTATTTTTTTTTTATTTTGATGATTATAACTACAACTAATGAAAATCCAAAATTCAGAATCTGTATTCAGTATCTCAGAAAATTAGAATATTGTGAAAAGATTCAACATTGAAGACACCTGGTGCCACACTCTACACCTGCAAAGGCCTTTAAATGGTCTCTCAGTCTAGTTCTGTAGGCTACACAATCATGGGGAAGACTGCTAACTGGCAGTCAGCCAAAGACGTCCATTGACACCTTGCAGAAGGAGGGCAAGACACAAAAGCTCATTGCTAAAGAGGCTGGACCAAAGTGCTTAACAAGACAAACAATTAAAACAGTATCATAAAACTATTTTAAAAAATTAAAAATAAAATAATAATAATAAAATAAAATAAAATTTAAAATGTCAGAAAATTAAACATCAAAAGCCTTTTTAAATAAGTAGGTCTTAAGTTTGGCTTTGAACAGAACCAGGTCAGAGATGGTACACAACTCTAGGGGAAGACCATTCCAGGCCATTGGACCAGCAACAGAAAAGGATAGATCCCCCCAGTGCTTGCATCTAGATTTAGGTACCTTCAGTAAATATTGGCCAGCTGACCGTAAGGCTCTGCTGGGCTGGTGGATTTGTACAAGTTCTGTGATGTAAGGTGGCGCAAGGCCATTCAAAGCTTTAAAAACAAAGAGCAGCAGTTTGAACTGTATTCCGGGAGCCAGTGCAAAGATGAAATGACAGATGTGATATGTTCAAATTTACATGTGCTGGTCAATAAGCGAGTAGCAGAGTTTTGAACAGGCTGTAAACGAGAGATGGAAGAGTGATTAATTCCAACATATAAAGCATTACAGTAGTCGAGCCTGGAGCTCACAAATGCATGGATGGCTTTCTCCAAATCATTTCGGCTAAGAAATGGCTTTACTTTAGAGAGCAAATGGAGCTGAAAGAAGCTTGTTTTCACAACCAAATCAATCTGTTTGTCAAGCTTTAAATTGCTGTCAAGCTTCACTTCTAGATTTTTTACCACCTAACATAACGGAGTTAAAACTGAGTGCAGATTTTGAAGCAACAGGTAAATAGATTTGTTAATCATCTGAATACAGATGGAAAGACAAATTATGGCATGCAATGATAGATCCTAGTGGCAGCATGTAGAGTGAGAAAAGTACGGGCCCCAGAATGGATCCCTGCGGTACACCAGAGGTCAAAGGAATCACAGAAGACGAAGACAGATCACCTATTATTACAGAAAAATTCCAGTCTGTTAGATAGGACTTAAACCACTCAAGGACAACTCCCTGGAGGCCGATATGTTGAGTCAGGTGAATGATAAGGATCTGATGGTCTACAGTGTCAAAAGCTGCTGAGAGGTCCAGCATGACCAGCAGAACAGATTTTTTGGCATCAAGGGACAAGAGAATATCATTTTATACTTTGAGTAGTGCAGATTCTACACTATGATGGGATCTGAAACCAGACTGAAATTTTTTCAAACAAGTTGTTGGTTTCTAAAAATGACTGCAGCTGAATAAGAACAACCCTTTCCAGAACTTTAGATAAAAATGACAAATGGCAGATTGGCCTGAAGTTAGAAAGAACTGTAGGATCTAGACCTGGTTTTTTAAGGAGTGGCCTGACCACAGTGTGCTTAAAAGCAGACGGGACAAAACCTAAACTTAGACAGTTATTTATAAATGTCAAGAGACAAGGACCAATAGCATCAAAGGACTGCTTTAACATCTTAGAAGGAATGATGTCTAGAGGACAGTTTGTGGATTTCATCTGTTGAACCACCTCAATGAGATGGGGTAACGATATCAGCTCAAACTGATCAAAAACAGTGGATGTAATGTAATTACAGAGCATTGTAATGTAATTGAACAGCATTGCATGTACTGACAATGTTCTGCTTAATAGAGTCTATTTTGTTAACAAAGTGTTTAAGAAAATCATCACAGGTAGACTGTGTAGCAGTTTTCAGAACATTAATGGAGGGATTAATTACAGACTGAATGGTACTAAATAAAACCCTTGGCCTGTTGCAACTGGTAGAAATTAAATTGGAAAGATACTGAGATTTGGCCTGTTTGACTGCATCTTGATATTCACAAAGACAGTCTCTTAACATACTCTGGGACACATGAATTTTTTATTTTGAGCAACTTCATTTACATTTAAAACTATGTTTTTTTTTTTATTTAATACTAAACTGATTGAAATTTGATGTAACATTTGAAATAATAACACAAAACTGAATGTAAGCTCAAATTTGTTCACATCAAGAAACTTGAACAAAATATATTTGATATTGAAAATTGAGCACATTTCTGAAAGGTTCTTATCTATTGTTTTGTAATAAAAACAGAACCTGGAAAATTTGCAAATTAACCACTGTGGCAAAATGTGTCAAAGAGTATGACATCATAAAAAGTTCATTCATATACTTCATTACTAAACATTAATGCAACTATTAAAATATTTGTAAAAATAGATTTGTCAAAATCTATAAAAAATCTATAAAAAAAGTTATTTTTACATGTTTTTGCCAGTTTATTTAAAAATAATTAAATTGTATTAAATATAAATGAAGGTTACCATATGGTATTATGAAATTAAAAATAATAAAGATATTCTTGCTTACATCAACCCACAGTTGAAATCACATTTCATTTGTCATGTATGTCTGTTGTACATTTGTGTTTACAGTTTTAAAACAATAAATTTCATTTTAAACGGCAGTTTTTACAAGTTGAATTAAATTCGATATATTTCCTGAAGGTGCAACATGTGCTAGAAACTGGAACAAAACTGGTCATATTTAAAAGAAAGGTCAAACTTATTTGGTATTTACAAAGGTCAAGTTTTGCAACATTTCTAAAAGAGGTACTGAGTTTCACCATCAAAGCAGAGGTTCTAAGTGATCTAATGTTCCATCACTCTGTACAACATTCTGCAGCTCTTTGAAGAAAAACTGAAAACTCAAAGAGAAAGGTTTAAACATCTTAACAGTCCACTGTATTGTCTAGGATTCTCTTTCAGAATCTAAGCCCAATTCTTTTTTATACCAAACTACATGAAATCAATACAAAAAAATTTTTTTTTTCTTTTTTTGTAAAAGAACAGTAAAAAAATCTGAAAGTCTATTTAATTTCATTAAGTTAGGGATTATTTACTATATATTATATATATTATTTACTATATTCCATAACTGCATTGATATTTTATGTTTAATATAATATAGTATAACAGTATAATATAATATAATTTAGTATAGTGTAACATACTATATTAACGTATTGTATAGTACACTATGATATAGGATAATATAATATAATATTGTATAATATAGTGTAGCATAACATATTAGAGTAGCAGAAACTGCTATTAACTTTTAATGGAAACCAATGTAAAATATTGTAAGTCATTTTGGAGAAGTTTTATGGGCTGTTCAGACAATCTAAAATGTTCATACAATATAAAGGCAGACTGGTATTGTTACACGTTGGAAAAATAACCATTTAAGAACTGTTAATATTGTAAATAAAACAGTAATTAAGGCTGTGTTCACTATTATTAAGTGTTTTACTTAATCATTAATGATAAAACCTGTTTATAAAAAATAACATGACTCAACATCTGAGATATTGTGAACTAAACTCTAAGAAAGCATTTATTGATGTTCTATAGATTTTCTATTATCTACGGATGATAATCAGTATTCCCAGTAATCACAGGACTAGATTTTAGAATCCCTAAAATAAAGATGATTAAGCACAATGCTGGTGTTTTTTGGTGTTTGCAATGTCCTCTTGCAAGCAATGGGTTAGATGGTGACCACCCGAAGCCTCTAGCGCAACATATCATCAGTTGTGTACCCTGGCCTCATTGGGCCTTTTATCACAATACACCCTCACTCGCCAAAAAGAACCTTTCTTACATCTGGTGTTCAATTTATTAAAGATCAATTACATGACTAAATTGGGTATTAAAGATATCAGATTGTTTGATATTGTTATTAAAACTGTTTAATCATTTGAACTGTGTGTTAGTATGATCCTGTTGATACAATATGCATCACAATACAGGAATTCACAAAACTTTTCAAGCAATTTGAATTGATAAAAAAGATATATTTATAATTTAATTAAATGATTAAATTACAAATTAATTACAAATTAAATTTGTATTACTTACCATTATTGTAAATGTTATCATCAAAATAAAAAAGTGACATTTGAGCTGTCATAAATTGTGACACATTTATTTTAGTTTCTAAGTGAATGCAATATTGAATTGAAGATTTTTCAGTAAATAAAGATTAAGTATGTTTTTAAATATTTTTGCTCTCTTCTGAAGATTTTAAAATTGTGTTTTTAAATTTTAAAATTTGTGTTTAAGCAAATTTTTCTATAAGATGGTAATTTAGTTCTACAACTTTAAATCAGTAATAATTCAGATTTGACTGAAATATTAAATGTGATTTAATAATTTATTTAAATGTAAGGAATTTTTTAGCAAAAAACAGCAACAAAATTAAATTAAATTTACTCAGGAATTTTCTGATTTGTTTTGTAATTTCATAATGCACATTCTTAAAAATTTTCCCTTTGTGTTCAAATTTGAGTAAAAAGACTAACAAAGAACTGATTATATAAATGAATTAAATAATTTAGATTAAAATGTAATACAAAATTTATTAAATTTACCCATTTGTTCCATCGCAATACTTAAAGCAGGTGTCAATAGTAGAAACAGGTAGATCACTTCACATCTGTTCATTTTCTTCTCTTTTCAGTTGAGTACCTTATCCACACTGTGTTCTCCTCACTTCAGAACTTGAGAATGTCCAGATCATTCACTGAGCTTCAGGTTTCAGGTTCTTGTATGTTCTTTTCACACCCCCCTCTCTCTTTGTCTCTTTCTCTGTCACTCTGTTTCTCTCTCTCTCTCTCTCTCTCTCTCTCTCTCTCTCTCTCTCTCACCCACCACTGCTGTACAAATACAGAGATCTGTATCTGTTCAGTAACCTGTTTAATTTAGTTGTAATGATGTCTGTGTATTCAAAGGGGATGTATAGTATCTTGTATTTAATTATTTTTGTATTTATTTTCTTGCATTTATTTTATTTCCATGAAGGCTCATTTATAACACTTCTGTGGTCATGATTCATATTTACCTTATCACCTTACTCTTTATGTTATGAAATATTTTTCTTACTGTCCCTTTAAGACAGCAGTATATGAATGAACTCTGCTGTAATTGGCTGCTCTTCAAAAAACAAACCAAACAAACAATCAAGCCCAAAGCACTTCAGTGTAATGAGGCTTGAACAATTTGGGTATTTTGTTTGTGGAAATGCATTTATTGCTATGACATCACAAAATCAGGAATTTGAAATGGTGTTATGATATATATAAATGTGTACTGAATTCTGTGCTTCTGTACTATGACTCTTAAAATGTAGACCTGGAGGAGCTAAATTATTGTAGAGTCATATGTGCTGGTTTTTATGATGTCACAAAAATAGTGAATACACAATGGGTTGTTTTTGCTTTTTAATATCAATTCAATAGCAAAATTCATTTTTCAAAAATATTTGTTTACACTTTTAAATTATCATGTGTTACATGTCATATCTAAATGACAAATGTCCAAATGAAACATTTTATATCTTAATTACAAAATCATTCATATTTAATACTAATCAGACATGGGAACAAGTCAATAAGTTGCAAGTAACAAGTAAGTCCCAAGTCAATACAACCAAGTCTCGAGTCAAGTCCCAAGTCAATACAACCGAGTCTCGAGTCAAGTCCCAAGTCTTAAACTTCGAGTCCTAGTCAAGTCACCAGATGTAAAGTCATTTCAATATTTAACATTTATTTAACCTATTTATTAAATATTATTTAATATTTAACTTTTTCTCTACTCTAAATCTATATGTTCAGATCCCATTCCAATCAGTCAACTAATACTAGTAAGTCTACCCCAATGCTCTTCACACTCAGTTGTTCACTGCCTTTTACCTCCTTGTGTACACCACAGTCATAGCCATACAAAAACACTTATAGTAAAACAGATATTTCGAGTGTATCACTGTGGTGTTAACACCATAAGGAGTTAAAAGGTAGTAGAGAAAGGGGGATGTTTTAAATGCAAAAAATAAAAAATAAATAATGGAGGTATGTTCTTCTTACATTATATGTACTACTACTAAAACTACTAATAAAAATAATAATGCTAACAATAATATCTGTGATTAGATGCTCTAGATTTTAGGCTGGTGTCAGGTTGTATTGGGTGCTTTATGTCAGACATCAGGATGGAGATTTTTGGGGACCTGGCAACCCTGCTGTAGCTAACATATCTGCTCCCCATTGGCTATGTAAATCCACCCTTTAGTAAGTAATCCTGCAAAGTGCGGAAAATGTAAATGACTTATTTTTAACAAACAATTAAACATAAATTCATCCTTCATCAAAAACGACTCCAATTCAATACAATTCATAAAATTTTATCCAGAAATGATGTGCTTATGCACATTCGCGGTACAAATCTCGCAGAGTGAATGGATTGAGTCATGACAAGCGTTATAGCACCATTTAATATAAAATGATCCAGTTATGTGATTCAGTTTTACTTTTTTATTATGTTCAAATGGGGGTTTTAAGTCTTTTCAAGTCTCAAATCTCAAGTCCAATTTCAAGTCCAAGTCAGTAAAGGTAGAGTCTAAGTCAAGTTGCAAGTCTTTAATGTTATTGTTCAGTCAAGTCACAAGTCCTAAGTTTGGTGACTGGAGTCTGACTTGTGTCCAAGTCATGTGACTCGAGTCCACACATCTGATACTAATAGGTAATCATTATAGGCTGGGCATTTACATAATAATAATAATAATAATAATACATAGAAAAGTGCATATCCTGAAGAAAACGCAGGACGTTGTGCATAGCTAACATGGCTCACATGCTAAGGTATCCCAGGTGGTTTTTAAGGTGATGCTGTGGTATCTGTGGTGGTTGCTATAATATTGCTAAGTGGTTGCTAGGAAGTTGCTATGGTGTTACTATGGTTTGTGAGGAGGTTGCTAAGGTGTTGCTAAGGTATCCATGATGGTTGCTAAGGTGTTGTTATGGTATCCCTGGTGGTTGCTAAGATTTTTTAAGATTTAAGATCAACCAATTTAGCCCACTTCAGTCATGTCCTATCTGGGGATTGAACCGGCGACCTTCTGGTCACAAGACCAGATCCTTACCACTAGGCCATGGCTGCCCCCAACCACCAACCAAGGTGTTGCTATGGTATCCATGGTAGTTTCTAAGGTGTTGCTATGGTACTCATGGTGGTTGCTAAGCTGTTGATATGGTATCTGAGGTGGTTGCTAAGCTATTGCTATGGTATCCATGGTGGTTGCTATGGTGTTGCTATGGTATCTGAGGTGGTTGCTAAGGTGTTGCTATAGTACCCATGGTGGTTGCTAAGCTGTTGATATGGTATCTGAGGTGGTTGCTAAGCTATTGCTATGGTATCCATAGTGGTTGCTATGGTATTGCTATGGTATCTGAGGTGGTTGCTAAGGTTTTGCTATGGTATCCATCGTGGTTGTTAAGGTGTTGCAATGTATCTGAGGTGGTTGATAAGCTGTTGCTATGGTATTCTTGGTGGTTGCTAAGATGTTTCTATGGTATCTGAGATGGTTGCTAAGGTGTTGTTATGGTATCCCTGGTGGTTGCTAAGATGTTGCTATGGTAACTGAGGTGGTTGCTAAGCTGTTGCTGTGGTATCCCTGGTGATTGCTAAGGTGTTGCTATGGTATCCCTGGTGGTTGCTAAGCTGTTGCTATGGTATCCCTGGTGGTTGCT
>BRDA01004791.1:6254-18071 GCA_036984385.1 Crenuchus spilurus
ATTTTCTCAGTCAGCTTTATGAGGTAGTCACCTGGAATGGCTTTCAGTTAACAGCTGTGTCTTGTCAAGAGTTCATGACTTGCATTTCTTGCCTCTTAATGTGTTTGAGACATCAGTTGTGTGTCTACTTTGAAGAATCTAAAACATATTTTGGTTTGTTTAACACTTTTAAGTTTACTACATGATTCCTTATGTGTTCACTCAGAGTCTGGATGACTTCAGTATTCATTTACAGTGTAGAAATAAAAGAAAACCATTGAATGAGAAGGTGTGTCCAAACTTTTGACTGATACTGTACATAGTTTTAAAGAAAATTCTGACATTCACCTGTGTTTCTAATTTGGGTTTTACATCATTATAACAGCAGAGCTGCAAACAGTTTTGTGGTTTTTCATGAATCTGAGGTCAACTTCTTCTTCTTTGGACGTTCTTCCATAAACAAAGAAATTTCTTATGAAGATGTTGGTGAATTCTTTTTTTTACTCATGCTTGCTCACTGAGAGTATAAACAATAAGAGCACAAGATGCTTCTGTGCAAGTCTGATGTTAGAAAAGTACTTTGAGTACTTTAAATTTAGATCTAGAATTAAACTTAGATCACTGGAAGGACTATAACCTTACATATGCAATGCAAAAAAAAAACGATAAAAAAAAAAAACTTGTTTATGGTCATTTTTTTATTATTTTTGTCTAAAAAGAAAAAAATATTCTTAAAAAGCAAGTTTTGCACAAGAAAATTAAGCTCATTCTAAGAACATATGTCTAACTTTTTCTTAACCAGATATTTCAGCTCATCTTGAGCTTTATTTACCAGTTACAGGGTATGACTATGGCTAGGTTGAAATTCCAGAATAAGAATTAGATTATTTTTCTTATTTAAAGAATAAGGCCACTTAAACAAATTCTCAATTTAAGAAATGTATTTAATAACTTTAAATCAAGAGTTTGTAACACTCATTTTAAAAAATTCGTAAGAAAAGCTATTTTTGCTTGTAAGAAGCACAATTTTCTTTAATTTTTGACACATTTTTAAAATTTTTTTGACAGAATTTTTGACTTACCCCATTGACAGATTTTTTTCTCAAAACAAGAGAAATTTATCACATTTAGGAATATTTGGCTTATTTCAAATAGTGCTGTTTTTGCAGTGCGGTATTAAAGCATTAAAGCACTAGATGAAAAGAAATTGTAATGCATACAAAATAATACTGCACTCCTGAATGAGATACATTTTAGCATTGAAAACGAGCAAAAGTATTTTCAGTAACAACGTGACCATAGGATGCAGGATTTTTCCAGAAACACTTGCCCTGGCTTTTTAAGCAGTCCAAGACAATGTGTGGCCATAGTCGAACAACACATCGTCTTATTTCCACCCTGAAGCTGTCCCACATTTCTAGTGTCTCATTTCAGTCCAGTGGCTCTGTGTGTGGGGTTGAGTTTCGGGTCTGGTTTGTCCCCTGTGCTAGGCCAGGCTCTCTGGTTACTGACACCTAACCTTACAGCACAATAAGCACTGTGTTCTCTCAGTATGTCCTGGGAGTGGTTGTATCCTGAGGTCAGGAGTGGTATATAACTACCTCACCACTGGACTAATGTTCGTGCATAAAACACATGAAGGAGTTTCCCAAAATCAGCCTTAACCTCTCAAACCCTGTCCATAGTTCTCAGGCTGGGCTATGCTGAGTCTCTAGATTAGAAATGTTGATTTCACAATGATTACAACAGAACAACATCTAATTATTATGATTAAGTGAAGTTTTTTTACTCCTAGTTACCGTAATGTCTTCTGTATAGATTTTCAAGTTTCTTAATGGTGTGTTGATGATGCCTCTGATTGAATCCATTACGTTGTTGGCCTCTTCTTTCTCTTCTGATTTCAGTACATCCAAGCATTTGGGTCCTTTTCTAAAAACCTTCGTGTTGATCAGAAGCCTCATCTTTTCATTCCATTCTTGTGTACCATTCCCAGATAGCTTACAGATGTGGGCCACTTCTGGCTGAGGAATATCACTGCTGGCCCACTGTCGGCAGGTCAAACTGCATGTGAGCCAAATGTGGCCCTTATATTGAAAATACACATTTGGCCCACATGTACCATAACAGATGTGGTCCACTTCTGGCAGAGATATGGCAGTGCTACCTACATATGAGCCATCAATGGCCCACATATTAAAAAACCTATTTGGCCCACATGTTATAAAACAGATGTGGTCCACTTCCGGCAGAGATATGGCAGTGCTACCTACATGTGAGCCATCAGTGGCCCACATATTAAAACACCTATTTGGCCCACATGTTATAAAACAGATGTGGCCCACTTCTGGCAGAGATGTGGGAGTATTATCTACATAATCTGGCATATAGGTGGCCCACATCTTGCAACCAAGAGCGGTCCTGCCAAGTGCCATCAATCCATGTGACAAGTGGGCCAATTAAAATGAGGAATGAGGGCCAGATGTGGGCCAGAATAATTTTACTATCTGGGTCAGCTTATTGAAGGTTATATAGATGGTTCTTACACCTTGATGATCTTATTCCAGTCCTGCTTCTCTTATTATATATCTAAAGTACAGTTTGAATGGTGATGGACTGTAGCCGTGTCTAACTCTAACCATGTGGAGTCAGTCTGTTTGTCCATCCACTGACTGTGGTTTGTTGATTGTAGAACAGGATTGTTCTCCTGAAGGGCTGAAGTCTAGCGAGGTTTGATGAGTTCCCAGCTCAAACACACCTGATTGAACTCATCTGTTAATTGCATTGTTTACAGTGGGTGTTTGGAAGAAAATCACTAAAATGTGCCGTAAACTGACCCTGTGGTACCAGAGGTTCCTCATTAGAATGATGATATGTTCAACACAGCTGAAGTTTTTGCATATGTTGAATTTCTTGGCTTTTTAAATGATCCAGCATGCCTCAGAAAAGATATCTCTTGCTTTTTCTGCTTGCTTGAATGTCTGGTAGTTCTCCTGCAATGTGAAGCATTGAATGCATCATATTCGTGAGCGAGGCTGCTGCTCTGCCTCTGCTGGAACTTGTGTTGGGTGGTGTTAATGCCCTAGTTGATACTGGCACCTAAGCACTTAAGCACATTGTTTAAAACTATTTATCTTGCTAATAGCTGTGATGAAACGTTTCAGGCATTATTGCATCCCACTCATCTTGCAAACACATCTAAAGTTTGCGACACTTTCATTTCAAACTTTTCCATACATTTTCTAGAACAGGTTAGAACTCCAGGAAGGCCAGCTCAGTACCTGTTCTTCCGCAGCTACGTCTTTGTAATGTATGCGTTATAGTTTTGGTGTGAGCATGACTTCCGTTATGAGTGTGTACCATCTACTTATTGAAGGTTATTGATGGATCATACACATTGATGATCTTATTCCAATCCTGCTTCTCTTGTTATCTATTCAGTGAACAGTTTGTATGTATAGTTTGTAGAGTCTTGTTGAAAATACATGGACATCCCTGGCAAAGATGTTGTTTTGAAGGCAGCATATGTGGCTCTAAAATCTCGATGTACTTCTTAGAAGTGTAAATTATCTTTGCTGTGGCCACTAAAACAACCACAGAACTTTGCTGATAGTCTGGATGGTCTTTTTCGTCTTTGGTCTGGAGCACATGGCATCCATTTCTTACAAAAAAAGGTCTGGAATATTGATTTATCTGAACACAGTACACATTTCTACTTTGTGACGTTCAATCCCAGATGCCTCCGAGCTGAAAGAAGTCAAGGTTACTTCTAGACATGGTTAACATAAGGCTTTTTTTTACACAGGAAAGTTTTATGTCACATTTGTGGATGTAGCTTTGTATTGTAGAGCTTGACAAAGGTTTGCCCAAGTATTGTGAATAGTGTCCATATGGTTATATCAGCTACTAATGAATGATGGTTCTAGATGCAGTGCCATCTGTGAAACTGTAGATTATGAGTGTTCAGCAAACCCTTAATGCATTGAAATTCCTCCAGATTCCTTGAGTTATTTAATGATATAATTCACTGTAGACGGAGAAATATGTACATCCCTTCCCATCTTTCTTTTGTTTCTATGCATTTCAATCATTTTCTCACATATTTGTTGACAAACTGGAGATCCTCACCCCATCTTTGCTCTTCAAAGATTTTGAGGATACTGCTTTTGCACCACATAATGATAACCTCATAACTAAAATGCCTTTGTCTCAACTTTTTCGGGATCTTTTAATGTGTTGCGGTCAAGCCACTGTCTCTTTCGAATTGCTGCCGATACATCGCCACCAGACAGCCAATGTGCTTGGAGGACATTGCAGATTCCCAGTGCTAATGGATCGCCTGGCAGACACCTGAGCCAGTCGACATTACTTAGTAGTGCCGGTGACAATGTGCCATCTTACCTGCTCAGAGAGAGCACGGCCAAGTTTCACTATCCCAGGCCTTGATCAGGATTCAATCTTTCAATGCTCAAATCACAGTGGCAGCACTTTAGTCTGATGGGCCACTCGGGACCCACAATTTGCATTTTCCATAATGTCTCCACTTTTTTGGCTTATTTGAGGTTGAAAAATCCATCAGCTGCACACTTGTTATAATAAAATCATGTACTCATTAGTCAAACTAGCTACTACCCAAGCTAGCTACTACAAACTAAAAAATAAATTCCTTTTTAAATCAAATGTTCAAATTTTCTTAGATGCCTAAAACTTTTGCACAGTATATATGATGACTAATAATTAACATAACATCATTTACACATCAATTCAGAATAATATAGATTAATGCGAGTAGTATCTGAATAATTAATTCTAAGTTTTTTGAATAATAAATGTAGAGGTCAAAGACATATCTCTATGGACTCTTTATGGGAAAGGTTTTGGTAAAATTATGTAAAATTGTTTGTGGAAGGGCCCCGAGTGGCCCAGCAGGCTAAGACGCTGACACTATGACCAGAGGATCACGAGTTCAAATCAACAGCCGGGACCCAAGAGAACAAAATTGGCAGTGCTCTCTCTGTGCGGGTAGATGGCGCTCTCTCTCTCCCCATCACTCGCACATTGTAATGTCTCCTGGCTCGGGCGTCCGCTGATTGGTCCATTCGAAACTGGAGACCCTGTACTTTCCTCAGAGTGCGGTGGTTCCCCAGTGACGGTGTATCAGCAGTAGTTCGAAAAGAGGCAGTGGCTGCATCACACACAATGGAGGAGGAGTGTGCATGTCTTCTCCCTCCTAGAGTCAGGGACAGTGCAAAGTGATGGGAAGAGCCATTAATGGGTTGGGTTAATTGGCAACTACCACAATGGGAAAGGGAGAAAATTAGCAAAAAAAAAAAATTGTGGAAAGACGAGCTAACTGTTGTCTAGGATTTCTAAACATGTCCCAGAACACACCTCTTTGTTAGAGCAGAGCTTCTGCAGGCATGAATAAGAGACAAAACGAGACCGGACATCTGTGAGCCAAAGGATCCCTGCTGTAGAACTCTTTATTAGTTGGATTAGATCTCATTTCTGCTACCTATGTTTCACATTGTCAGAATAATGTGTTTGTTTTTCATCTTTCTTGTATTTTTCTTTTTATCAGATGACAGTTTTGCTTTTGTTATTATTTTATGTCATATACCTATTTCATTTGACTTCACAGGTGTGGTTTCAGATGTCAAGCATCATTCCAGAAACCAGTCCTGGGGTGCCATCATCGGTGTTGGTGTTGCAATGGGAATTGTTGCCTTGGTGGTCTATGTCATCCTGAAGCAAAAGAAATACAGAGACTTCTCACACAGGAAATTGGTGGAGGACATGCCACCTGACCCAGGTAAACACAAGCTCATCATGATCATTTTCAGGACAGTGACTGCTGGTCTTATTTACATCATAATGACTGGATTCACTTTATAGATGCTTACCATACAACTGACATACAGTACCAGTCAAAAGTTTGGACACACCATCTGGACATTCAGTGGACATTCATTTTCATTATTTAAAAATGTTCTTAATTGTAGATTAATACAATGAATAATAATAATAATAATAATAATAATAATAATAATAATAATAATAATAATAATAATAATAATAATAATAATAAATAAATTAATTAATTAATTAATTAATTAATTAATTAATCATAATAATAATAATAATAATAATAAATCCCATGCATAAAAAATACTTTCATATTGTGTCTTTAAGATGTACCAAACTAGCAGACATGTCAGACTGAGTAATAACGCTGCATGCTAATAAGTTTTTCAGTGTATGTCAGGCCAAAATATTCAGCCCACATCTTCCCTGATCATATGGGCCTCATCCAGGCCAGTCCTGTTGAAAAAAACATTACAAACCATTAAGGAACCCTAATTTTGTCCATTAATTGATGAAACTTGAATGAAAATTGGCTCCAGAGACCCCAAGTTTCCTGTAATACACCTTTTTAGAAAACCACATTAGAAAACCATCAATCATACCTGTAAAATCACTTTTCTTTATATTTTGATATTAGCACATTAGACACCATTATAAAACCAACAGATACCAATGGAAAAATATTTGTAATATTGTTGTCATCAAAATTCTTCTATAAAAACTTTTAAATACTTATAATATGTTTGTATATTTGTTTGTTTTATTTCAACAGTACAGTCAATAGAATATTAGTAGCTATTTACCAAATTTTAGGTCTGAAACATTTGCTATACATGTTATATGCTATATACATGCTATAATCATTGTTTTGTCTCCTCTTTCTAGTTCTCAGGTTGGACAACAGTGAGCCTCTGGATATGAAATATGATGGATTTGCTTACTACAACCCTGGACTTCAAGGAGACAACATCCAAATGACCAACCTCCCCCGAGGACAGTCTAACTAAAGATCAGTCTGCCGTGCCAAAGACACTGATGTCCTACATTGGACAATACTCATTCTAAATCTGGACTGAAGTAACTAAGTTATGAAGCACAAAGAACCTTCATCACGACTTAGAGATGTAATGTAAATTGCCAAATGAACTTTTAAAGGACCACAGCATGTATTTCTTTTTTCTTTCTTTCTTTTTTATTTTTTTAATAGACAGACTACTGTAAAAAATAGATCAATATTTTTTTCTGTTACACTTTTCATTTGCTAAGTAGTATACAGTACCAGTTTGAAGTTTGGACACCTTCTGGATATTCAGTGATTTTTCATTATTTAAAAATGTTCTGCATTGTAGATTAAGACTAAAGTCATCTAAGCTATGAGTAAACACATCTGTAATTATTTAGTAAACAAACAAGTAAACAAACCAGAATATGTTTATATTTTACATTCTTCACAGTAGGCACATCTTGTTTAGATGCCAGCTTTCTTGGCATTTTCTCAGTCAGCTTTATGAGGTAGTCACCTGGAATGGCTTTCAGTTAACAGCTGTGTCCTGTCAAGAGTTCATGACTTGCATTTATTGCCTCTTAATGTGTTTGAGACATCAGCTGTGTGTCTACTTTGAAGAATCTAAAATCTAAAACATATTTTGGTTTGTTTAACACTTTTAAGTTTACTACATGATTCCTTATGTGTTCACTCAGAGTCTGGATGACTTCAGTGTTAATTTGTAATGTAGGAAAAAAAACTGGTACAATAAATTTATGTTCAGTTGTCAATAAACATAATGTATAAAGTTGTATGTCATGTGATGTAAATGGGCTTTAATCCCAGATTCTATATATGATGCATAATGTGGTCATTTAGATATTGGTATGAATAGTTATAATAAATTGTTGTACATTAAATATTGATAATCAAGTAAACTGCAGAATTTTTATATGTATGTAAAGATGCAATGTGTAAGCCTGGCACATATTTAATAACAACTAATAAATTCATTACAATTACTGACATTCATTTTTAGTCTCCTCTAATGTTCATCTAATGTTGATGCTGTTAATAAATCCAGAGGATGGGCATAAGGTCAGTTTTGAAACAGATTGGATGTGGCTGTTGAGAAAACGCATGTGTAGTACTTGTATTTTGTTTTTTATGATGCAAATCTACTTGATTTATTTGTGCTGTTGCTGATATTTCAATACATTCTGATCTGCTGATCTTGTGATTCTACAGAGACATTTTAAAGATATAAAACCCTGTGGAGATGTTCTGTTTGAAGAGTACTGATTTAAAAAGGGATTTATGGTTTATTCAATGCACACAACTGCACCTAACAATAGAGCAGAAAAACAATAAAGAATATTTTTTTTCTCAAAAGTGTCAGCAAATTATTAAATAAACATATTTTATTTATTCAGTGATTCATAATGTATGTGGAGGCCCATTTACACCAACTGAGCAAAGAATAGTTATGTTAATTAAGAAGTGAACTGATACAACATTATTTAAGGAATTATTCTGAAAAATAGCCTCATTATTTTGAGATATTAATTTATTTATATGGTGTGATTATTTTGAGATTTAATCTCATCATTTTAAGATGTTGCTATTCTTGTCATATACAATAACAGTTCAAATAATGATATTATATTTCAGATTATATCTCAAATATTGGCATAGAAATTCACATAATAATAATAATAATAATAATAATAATAATAATAATAATAATAATAATAATAATAAGTATTTCATTATTTTCAGACATTAACTAATTCATATCTGATTATTTTGAGATTTAATGTCATTATTTTAAGATAATAATTATTGTAATTATTTTAATTATTGTCACATACAGTCTCAAAATAATAATTTAATATTTTTTATAAATAAACTGTATCTCACGGTTTGACATAATAATAATAATAATAATAATAATAATAATAATAATAATTGTACAAATTATCGAATGATTTTGAGACATTAACTAATTCATATCATTTGAGATTTTATCTAATTATTTTAAGATGTCAATGTTGGCAACATCGAGTTATAATGTAATTAAACACCTCCAGGCCGGTAGGGGGCGAAATGCGAGCGTGTTTTGTTGTCTAAGCAGAAGAAGAGTAGAGTTCTGCAGATTGTTTTGGACTGAGTGAGAGCTGGTTTAGAGTTTTTCCTCTAGATTTTCCAGATGATTAAAACTGAAAAAGTTTTACATTTAAAGACTTGTCGGGGTGGTAAAGTTCGTGTTGTTCGGGAGCATTATGTGAGAGAGCATGTAGAGTGCAGCAGTTCGCTGTGTGAGGCGGGCTGTCACAACAACGGTGAGAGAGATCACTTTCACTTCATTATAAAACACACTTTATCTCTGACTTTACTGCTGTATTTCTAATACAGTTTAACCTCTCACTGACCTAATTTGATATTAATAGTGTTGGCTGTAGCTACAGCTTTCACTGTCTCTGAATTACTATTTTCATAACTAACAGTTTCCCTCTCTTTGGCTTAATCCTTTTTAGCTTATACGTTTACTCTTGTAAACCAAATCATATGGAAATCAATGTTTTCTAAAATAAATAAAAAATAAAAAATAAAAAAAAACCAGAAACCAGTAAATAAACCCATATTCCAGAAAACTACAACCCCAAATTAGAAAAAGTATCAACAATATGGAAAATGTCAGAGAAAAATATTTTTATTTTATTGCAGATAGTATTATCACAATATATTTTATATTTTGTTTGGTCATTTTAATTTTATTTGTTAATGTACATCTATTAATGCATTTCAGGTCTACAGTACACTAAAAAAATATGTATTTATGTAATTATAACTACATATATAACGTGAACTGGTTTTTGAAGGAAGCACAATACAGGGTGGTCAATCCAAACTTCAAAAAACATTAAAAATAATAGTGCAAGAACTTATTTTGACTTATAAATTAATGTTAAAAAGTCTTTTAATAAACACTGTCTATTTTTTAAGGTAATGAATAGCTAAAATAAATTATTTCATTTAAAATATTGATTGAATAATCCTGGCTTACACCATTATACCAAAACAGCAGTCTGTCTTTCCTGTTTTCATGTAGATGGAAAACTGCTATCTGGAGATGCGACCCACTATGTAGTGCCGGATGCTGGAGTGGTTCGGGACTTCCTGGAAGTTTTGGAGTTTAGGGAGCTGCAGGGGATCGTGTTCACCCAGACGGCCTGTCAGGCTGCACATCATGCACGTGGACGGAGGTATGCTGCTGATACACTTATTTAAGAAATGTAAGCGTTTAGGCCAACAGTTAAAACAGCATGGCCCTTGTTATTATATAAAGCCTACTTATAAACAATAGGGTGCCTAGTTCTGTCCAAAATGTCAAAAAGTTCTTGATGGGTTGCTAATGTATCCCTTCTGTGAACCATTATCACATGCAGGCACTATAACAGGTTACGTGGCCTCCTAAAGGACCCTCGCCATGACTGTATTCTGTTTGCCAATGAGTTTCAGCAGTATTCCTACTGCCCCAGAGAGAAAGGAGAAACACAGGACAAATGGCACACAAGGTGATTGATGCACATTTCCCTAAAGGATTATTAAAACGTAATGAGAAATAATTTTAATAAATGGATGGTTGTTTCTATTCATTTACACATGTGCAGGTGTGTGTACCGTGCAGCAGTGTGGTATTATAATCATTTGGCTGGTCTGAAGCCAGTCGTTATGATCACAGAAGACCAGGATTCTATCAGAGAGTATAACAGTCTGAACAGTGGAGTTTATGTCATCTCAACACAGGTATGTTGGGGTATTTTGTCTTTTTCTATTAATTTCTTAATCACTCATGACCAAATTTGATTTGTTGTTGTTTTGCTTACTTCTCAGAATTGTTATTAATCCATACAGACATTATGAAATCAGCAAGTGTCAGTACATTGGTTTATTGTGATTTAGATTTGTAGAATGATAGCAGTACATCTTGCAGTTATATTATATGCTGAATGTTATATCATAGACTCTCTATATCAGTAGATGTCTTAGTTTTGTGTCTGGATGTAAATCTGTAGGAATATTTGGAAAGTTTCTGGCCAGACCTACAGGCAGCCAGGGAGCTGTATGCGTCCATTGCTCAGGCTTTGCAAGAGAAAGATAGTGAAGGAGCTGAGAAGGAATATACTGAGCACCTACCGGCTGAAGTTCTGGAGGCAGGGATCAAATCTGGCAGGTACATTCAGGTAAGACCCTTTTAGACATATCATTGTGGGTCAAGAGAATGTAGCCAGTGCTTCTGTTTCTAATTAATCTGAACATTGGTGCATGCAAGTAATTGTCAAATTACGTTTCCTGTCCTCATTTCAAGGGCATACTCAATGTGAATAAGCATCGTGCTCAGCATGAGGCTTTTGTGCGTTTGGAGGGGTCTTCGAACAAGAATGCAGGTCGGACACAAACACTATTCAGTGTTCGTTTGTTAACCTTTAACATCAGTTAAGCAGGTTTGTTTTTAAAATTCCATCTCTGACCACGTCCCCAGACCTCAGCAGTGATGTTCTGATTAGTGGAGGGAAGCTTCGGAACCGAGCGATACATGGTGATTTGGTTGCTGTCGAGCTATTGCCACGCAGTGAATGGAGGGGACGAACCACAGCATTAACGGAGGGACAAGGGGAGGAGAAATCTGGAGAGGAGACTCCGAGCCAGCCCATGCCAACAGGTAACTATAAGCTCACATTTCAGGTATTGACTACCAGTGTTGGGAATGTTACTTTAAAAAAGTAATTAGTTATAGTTACTCACTACTTGTTAAAAAAAAGTAACTTAGTTAGTAACTGAATTACTCTCCCGACCGAGCCTCAGAGGAGAGGTCTAAAGAGGAGGGGAACAGGGAGGCAATTACGACACCAAGCAGGGGAGGTAAGTGACGCACCGTTATCGAGCTGTCGTTGGTTTAGTGGTACATAGCGAGCCAAGGCTTCGAA
>BRDA01004791.1:26513-37368 GCA_036984385.1 Crenuchus spilurus
GTACTTTCGAGACAAGGACCCACTTAAAGATGAGTGCTGTGTGACTGATGCTCTTATCTACGCCATCCGGGCCAATGGCTTGCTGGTCTTCATCCCACAGTAATGTCTCACTTTTGATGTGGTTAAATATCTCCTAGTGTGTTCTTGCTGTTTTCCATCAAAAGCCGGGGCCCAAAAGTGCAAATATTGGCCGTGCTCTGTCTGGGCGGGTAGATGGCGCTCTCTCTCCCCATCACTCACACATTGCAATGTCCGCTGGCTCAGGCGTCTACTGATTGGTCCATTCAGAACTGGGAATCCTGCGCTTTCCTCCGAGCACTTTAGGGTCCCCAGTGATGGTCCCTCAGCGGTAGTTTGAAAAGAGGTGGTGGCCACATCACACACAACAAAGGAGGTGTGTGCTTGTCTTCACCCTCCTAGAGTCAGGGACAGTGTAAAGTGATGGGGAGAGCCCCCTAGTGGATGGGATGGGTTAATTGGCTACAACTACATTGGTAAGGGGAGAAAATTGGCAGAAATGTATATAAAAAATCTCCTAGTGTGGAGAATAAAAATGCAGAAATACTAAATAAAAAATGCATTGAGGACGGGACTAAACAGTGCCTTGTTTAAGTTCACAACTTCATAAGCTGTTGGTGTGTGTGTGCACTTGAAGGTACGGCTTGAAGGGTGCGGTTTATCTAAAGAATCGGGAGAACCAGGTGGTCAACGTGGGAGATGATGGCAGATGTGAGTGGCAGGTGGGGACACTGCAGAGATATCCAGACCGAATCAGCACCTGCACCAGCACGGGGACGCACACATTTTACCTGTTTGATCATGTCACAGTGAGTACACACTCTGCCATTCAGTGCTTCCTTGTGCATCTGACAGGGTACCATACGAAAACTGTAGCAGTCAACGTTTTTTTTCCTGTAGTCACTGTTGTCACATTTCTTGCCCTAAAGCATAGACGTCATTTCCCTATTCGCTATGTATTCTTTAGGTGTGCATCTCAGTGGAGGCCTCGCGTAGTCATACTGACAGCATTCATCTGGAGCTCATCAGTAACAAGCCGCATCAGGCCACAATCTCCGACTCTCGGCCGACTGGTCGTGGCCAGTCTGAGCTGGTACGGGAGGTGGTACGAAGGGAGGAGGCATCGCAGCAGGCTGAGGAGCAGAAGGCGAGGAGACCCAAACTGAGCCGAGATGAGAGAGAGTTCAGACAGAGCAAGTCGCCCAACCTCTACTCCCTGCTTCAGGAGATCAGTGAGCTGGCCCTGCTGGACCTGTCTGTCTGTCAACTCCCTAACACCGAGGCACAGACATGTACTACCTCAGCATAGGCGTATGTAGGTCCAGAATTGCAAATCTAATGTGATTAGTTTATTAGAAGCTTGGATTGTGTTGCTCAAATCCTGCAGGTTTTGGGTTTTTGTTTACACTGAAAGTTGGCTCAAACACTTCATCCCTGATCTACTCCAGCCCAAGTTTTACTCAAAAATAGCTTCTAAAGAATTTCCGTTTGTGAAATTAGTTCAATTCACCCAATCAGTTACACATAAACCAGAGCCATACGTAAGAAGATAAACATTGCTTGTGTTTTAGCAGAACGTTTTACACAAGGCTGTATAAATTGTAGATTTTTATAATGTCTGACAAGGCTGTTTTAATTTTAAAAGTGTATTTTCATAAACATTTGTAAAGTGAACAAACTGTCGAGGCCTGTTTCTGATGGACAATTTTTCAGCACACCAGTTAGCTGATGAGCCTGCAAATCAAGGTACAACGGCAGAGCTTGGATCTGTAGGGGGGATTTCTGGGAGAAAAACATGTCATGATGCCGGGTTTTATACTTTTATATAAATTTATGACTTTGGACTGCACAAGATACACGTTATCCCAGAGACACTGGAAATACTGAGCACAGAGAACTGACCTACTAAACATTACATTACATTTAGCGGACGCTTTTATCCAAAGCGACTTACAATATTAGGAAAGTACAAATGCTAAAATACTAAAGTTAAATAATTAACATTACGATATCGAATGCTGAGTGCATATCAGTACTCATGGGGAGTAGTTGGGATCACTAGAGCAGGTGCTCTTTGAAGAGCTCGGATTTTAGGAGTTTCTTGAACCCAGTGAGGGACACCTCTGCTCTAGTGGTGGTAGGCAGCTTGTTCCACCATCTGGGAACTACTGAGGAGAACAGTCTGGATTGCTTTGTGTGAATGTTAGGCAAAGCAAGGCGACGTTCAGTGGAGGAGCGCAGCGACCGGGCAGGGAACATAAGCTTTTAGGAGCGAGTGCAGATAAGAGGGAGCTTGCTGTCATCACCTTATAGGCGATCGTGCAGGCTTTGTGTTTGATCCGGGCAGCAATCGGAAGCCAGTGTAGCTCAATAAGCAGTGGGGTGACATGTGCCCGTTTTGGATGGTTAAAAACCAGACGTGCTGCTGCATTCTGGGCCATCTGTAGTGGTTTAATAGTGCAGGCTGGGAGGCCTGTTAGCAGTAATCGAGGCGTGAGAGAACCACAGCTTGTACCAAGAGTTGAGTGGCATGTTGCGTTAGAAACGGTCTAATTTGAACAAAAATACAGTACTGCAACACTTTATTTAGAATACTGAAATACAGTGAAAAGGGACTTACATTGAAATGAAGTGATACATCATGTTAACAAAACTCTCACTTGGTCATAGGCAACAAATCAACCTCAAAAGTACTGATGCATTACGTTCCAAAATTAGACATAAAAGAAGGCAGTCAGGTATATGTTTTACAAGGCAGAATATCCTCTTTCTGTAGACAACTGATCAGTGAGGTATTTCACAAAGCAGCGGTTCTCAGTTTAACCAGGTAACTTATAGACTTCTGTTGAACCTGCTCAGTGTACAAAGAACTACATGGCATTTGTAACTGGACTTCAGAACTCTACGCCTGCTTTGATCACTGTGATGAGGTGCTTTTCCATCACTGAAGGATGATGCATTTTGTAAAATTAAAAGCAGTTTTCCAACATTCCAAAAACAACAGTGTGAAAGGACTTATCTAACCTGATTATTCGAGATGAATGTAGTAAAGGATTGTTTAGGATTTCCTAAATAAAGATCCTCACAGAGGAAAAAAAAAGCCCACTCAAAACACTCTGATGTGGATCAAAAAGAACAGGAGGTAACTCTGGTGTATTTAAGTCCTTGAGAGGGGACCTGTTTCTAAAGCTCCTCATGAACTGGAGAAACATGGCAATGGATGAAGAGGCACTGGTTCAATTAAACGTCAATTGCAATATAAGCACAGTTTAACAGAAAGCTTGGCTTATGTGGAACTTGATTAAACAGACAGAATGCACAATTCAATAGCTGTAATGGTAAAATCTTTAGAAAACTCAAAGATCTGTTGGCAGGCATTTCGCCCTGTGTTTTACAAGAATTGGATCAAGCAGGAAATTCCTGCCAGAAAGTAAGGCTCAATCATCATCATCGTTGTCTTTGCCATCTGGAACTGGGCTATCGCACTCATTATTGTACAGGGGGGAATTCTGGGACACAGCAGATTTTTGTTTTAAAGGCGTTTCGGTTTGTCCGGAATTGTCATCTTCCTGATGGTCTTGGCTGAGAAAAGACTGTGGGGGGCTTGCAGAAGGTTCATCAGGCAAACCAGACTGTGAGGACTCTGAAAACATTCAACAAAACAATGAAATAAGTTAAATACACGTGTCAGATGATTGAAAATAGATAGCACTTCCCTGGAGGCAACATTATGTATAATAAGTTACATTATACAACATAATGTAAGATTGATGCAATCATATAACGGTTACCTAGTTGTTTTTGTCGCGCCAATCTCCTCTCCAGTGCGAGCTGTTTATTGAGCTCAATTCGCTGCTGCTGCTCCTCTGTGAGAGTAGCAGGGGCAGGGGTGGAATGAATAAAAGGATCTTCAGAGAAGCCCCCATCATCTCTAAACAGATCTGCATCTTCCTGTAGACGGGCCTCATCTTCCCACAAATAAAAAATATGTAAATAACAGCAGCAATAAAAAAACAGCATGAACAGAGATCACCATTTAACTATTGATGAACACTTTTCCTCACCATCAACATTCCCAATGAAATCTTCATGTGTCAGAGGCATGTCCAGTCGTATTCGTTTTAGACATGTCTAAGGGAGAATGTGGACATTTGACAAATTTACAATAACATTACAGTAACGCAGTTATAGTGGTACCTTGGGATACGAGCAGAGCAACATACAATTTTTTTTAAGATACGAGCTGCGACTCCGTCCATATTTTTGTTTGAGATCTGAGCGAAATTCCAAGATACGAGTGGCTGCTGCTAGTTGGCACGTTTGCGCAAAAGGTCCAGTATGGGCAGCACAACACCTGCATCTCATTCTTTTTTACGTTTTACCCTCAGAATCAAGTCCAATCTCATGTGCTATTGTGAAAAAATTTGATAGTAAAAAGGTTTTAAACCCTTAAACCTATTTAATTTTAATAACATACAGTAATTATGTTAAATACTGTTAATATTATTTTATGCAGACCCCTGAACATAGAAATGTAGACTTGCTGCTTGTTTTGTACTGAACTGCAAAGAATTCAGTTGCTGAATTTCTTGGTACCAGTTGAATGCTGAAGTGAAATGGGAGAAGAGATATTTTACTGTACAGCGCGCACTACACATCTACACAGTACTGCGTGCATCGGATTCCCCATGAATTTAAAGTGCTACAGCTAGAATTCCCCAAAAATAATTTTACACTAATATTTATTGTTTTTTGTTATGCATTGGTAAAGTGTATATATGTGTGTTTCTTAATTCAAAACGTCTTTTTGTCAATAATTTAGGATGGTTTGGGGATGTTTCACAGGGCTGGAACGGATTAAATCTATTTCAGTTATTTTAAATGGGAGAAGTTTGATATACGAGTTGACTGACTTACGAGCTCTGTTACAGAACGAATTAAACTCGTATCTCAAGGTACCACTGTACTTTATAGAAAATGTTCTCAAGATGCTGGATCTGGATCTTCCACTAGTCCTCACCTGTACTTCTTTCTTGCCTCCTAGAACCTCGAGTTTGTCAATGAAGTCCTCAAACTGAAATTTAGGATAGAGTCTGTGTGCCCAGTTCTCCATTTTCTGCATGAGAACCTTAAGATCCTCAGCCTAATAAAAATAGGCAGACATTTGCATGAGCATAAATAAATAAAAGCTTTCAACAGATAATTGGTTACACAGGTCAATCACCTCATGTCCTTTGCCTTTAAATTTGACGTTATCAAATAACGTACGCAAGGCTGGAAGTCCTCTTTCAGATAACAATCTAGAATAGAAGGAGAAAGACTGGTAAATGCCAGAACTTAAAAAAAAAAATATATATATATATATAGTACGCTGCTAAATAAAATGACGACATCAAAATCAAAGTTACCTCTGAGAGTCTAGTTTAGGTTGGGGTCTTTTGACGGTTCGTCTTTTAGCGACTGGAACATCTGGTAACTTTGACAATTCTCCCTCCTCGGCACCTACACATAATGAGAAAATTAAATACATACATCACAGTTACATCACTGATTGTAAAAGGGTGTCCTAACCAGTAATGAATCACTTTGCACAGATCTTACCTTCCCCATTAGCAAAATTGTCCTCCCCTAGGTTACCCTCCCCAGGGGACATGGGTGGAGGCAGAGGGGGAAAGGCCTCATCTTCTATATGTTCATAGTCTGGGATGTCAAACAAACCATTTTCTAATGGATCAAACATGGTGCACACGCCCTGTAGAGAGAAGTTCATTAGGTTACAATACACTGAAGATCTTTGCATATTTCTGTAAATTATCATCAGATTAAATAAGTGTAGTTTTGCTGAAGTATACCCTTGACTAGTTAATGTATTTCCAAATCCTAAAAGTGTGCAAGCCGGTCTCTTTTTCCTTGTGTCAAATGTTTGTCATAAACACATTTTGCTCCTTCACAAACATTGTGAAAGGCTTCATAGACAAAGCAACACATTAGAACATGATCGCACCGTCAAACGTTTAGACACCCTTTCTCATTCAATGTTAGTTTTTCCTACATTTTAAATTAACACTGAAGTCATCAAGACTATGAAGGAACACATAAAGAATCATGTAATAAACTTAAAAGTGTTAAACAAACCAAAACATGTTTTAGATTTTACTTCAAAGTAGACAAAGTAGTCTCAAACACATTAATGGGGCAATAAATGCAAGTCATGAACTCTTGACAAGGCACAGCTATTAACTGAAAGTCATTCCAGGTGACTACCTCATAAAGCTGACTGAGAAAATGCCAAGAAAGCTGGCATCTAAGCAAGAGGTGCCTACTGTGAAGAATGTCAAATATAAACATATTCTGGTTTGTTTAACACTTGTTTGTTTACTACAGTGGATCAGGACATTGAAGATAGCTTTTAGAACATAAAAGCTTGACTAGTATACCAGACCAGACAGCTGCCTATGACACTGTATGGCAAGGTGGACGACATTTGAAACTGCTGGGGGTAATCCCAGCTCGGCATATGGTGAGGTTCATCATGGAGATGGTATCGATCCACAGTTTCAGTCAGTTGGCCAGACAGAACATCAACAGTACAGTTATGAGGACGATTTGGTTATCCTGCTCCGACAACCAACATGAAGGTACTGGAAAATGGACTCAAACATGACGTGGGTATCCTGGCAAACTGCCACCAGAAATGGTATCTTAGCACGGGCGAGACTACCTGCAGCATACCAGCTCAATAGTCGGGAATCAAGAAGGGAAGGACGTGCATGTTGGCAACAACAACCTGGAATTCCAGCAAGCCCCCAAGTACAAAGGTGTACACTTAAACCATCACCGAAAGTAAATTTTGCATTTCATTTGGAAATCAAGGTCCCAGAGTCTGGAGGAAGAGTGTAGAGGCACACAATCCAAACTGCTTGAGGTCTAGTAGAAGTTTCCACAATCAGTGATGGTTTGCAGAGCCATGTTGCATGTTGGTCCACTGTGTTATATCAAGTCCAAAGTCAGCGCAGCCGTCTACCAGGACATTTTAGAGCACTTCATTCTTCAGTTTACGGAAAAGCTTTAAGGAGATGCAGATTTCATTTATGCTGCAGGAGTTGGCATTCTGCCCAAACTGCCAAAAGTTGCAATACTTGGTTTAATAACCACAGTATCATTGCGCCTGATTGGCCAGCGAACTCACCTGATCTAAGCCACACAGAGAATCTATGAGCTGTCGTCAAGAGGAAGATGAGAGACACTAGACCAAATAATGCAGACAAGCTGCATTTCTATCAATGCAACCTGGGTTTACATAACACATCAACAGTGCCACAGGTTGATCACCTCCATGCCACACCACATTGATGGAGTAATTCATGTAAAAGATGCCCTGAACAAGTACTGAGTGCATAAACGGTACATACTTTTCAGTAGGCCAACCTTCATTATTAAAAATAATTTTTTTGAAGTGGTCTTATATACAATTCTAATTTGTTGAGATACTGACTTTTGGGGTTTTCTTTGGCTGTAGTCCATAATAATCCAACATTAAAAGAAATAAACACTCTAAATAGATCACTCTGTATCTATATGTAATCTATATAACTAACTTCTTGATGATACTCTATTTTTTAGAATCCACTATATATATATATATATATATATATATATATATATATATATATATATATATATATATATATATAAAACTTCATTACGTATACATCGTACATTTTACTTAAATATATATAAACATTAAAACCACAGATATAGTGAGTTATAGTATGTTGTACATTAGAGCTGCTGTGATTTTAAACTCCAGACTTAGAAACATTAACAAGGTCTTAGAATTATAGTCAGAACAGATTAATGGCCTAAAATATAAACCACTTTAACTAAACTAGCTTTAAATTTGTGAGTAAAAGTTGAAATAATGATGGAGAAACGTCTGCAGTATGTAACACTGCCTGGTCTGGTGTTTCACAGCTGTTACTGTTTACAGTTGTGTACGGTATATGTGGCGTATCTGAGGTGTTTCTACTTACAGTGCTACTCCAGTTAGCTCTGTAGTTTAGCTAGTTTGTCTGCTTTAATATTAACAAACTTTCACTCAAAACGCTTCCTCACCAAGCCCCAATAAATAAAACAGCGAAAAAATAACTGTATTATCTGTTTTGTCCCACTGACTAATCCAAGTGAGCTCAGTGACCTTAAAAACTTAAACGAAAAAATAAAACAAATGTACCTCAACCGGAGAAACGCGCCTTCCCGGTGCTTCTGTGAGCAGGGTTGCCAGATAAAAAAATCCACTCCAAAGCTGTCTAAAAGTCCTCCCTTTAGAAGCTTAAGCTAGCCCATTATATTTATTCATAATATTACATCATAATTATTATCTTTAATAATTCCGAACATATCACAAAAAAAAACGCGACCTCTGAATATTCACCCTCGACTTCATTTACACACAAGCTCAATTTGGCGGGAAATTGCGATTTGTTCTACATCTGGCAACCACGATTCTTTCCAGAGTTGCCTGATCTAGGAAAAGTCTTCTAGTATTGTGTAGCTGTTAAAAACTATTACAAAATATAAAGTTTCCAATCACAGATGTTTGTAAAAGCTACGCATATCTACAATAAGTAGCCTATCTGTACTTAATCATTCGTTTAATCTTTTTTTAAACTTTCTGAAGCATTTTGTATGCTGTTGGTTGTTTTTAAATATTCAATTTAAATTACATAATACATCATTGTTAAATATCAACATCTAAGTTAATGAGACGCACAACGCAGATACATTATTGTAAGGTAGAACTGTTTGTGCCCAAAAATAGTCTCTTTGTACTCTTATATTTTCAGATCGAATCTTTTTTTTTTTTTTCCTCTTCTCAAGCTGCCCATTTTAGTTAGTCAGGTATTATTTAAATGTTACTTATTTAAACGCAATTTATTGCTTTTATATCGAGTTACAATAAGTGTGTAAATTATGGAAAAAAAATCCTGCTCGGCTGCATCTTTTTTTTTTTACCTGCAATTTAATAATGCAGAAACGCCGCGAATCTGGCAACTCTCAAGTCAAACGCTGAACAAACGCTTCTTCTGCTCTGGCGCTTAATCAGTCTTCAGTGGCTGGGGCGCCACCTAGCAGGCTACTAATGATGGGCATTCTGTCTCTTTTTTGGTGTGGTTTATTTAAGAGACCCAGTTCTTACGGCTCCCTTTTTGCTGCTTAGCTTAATCTATTAATAAAATAATGTCAACACATAGCACATAGGACTGCACCTACAGTGCGAACAAACAACCACCAATAAACTTCCTGTCATCTGATGCTTTTTGCACATGTCCCACACTCTATTTTCATTTTGTAACGTTTGCAGTCGTTTTAGCTTTTCATGTTGTATGGGTATGCAGAAATAAATAAATGAAAAAAAAAATGTAGAAATACATAAATAAATATATAAATAATTAATGTAGAAATGCAAACACAGGAGGTAAGGCTGAATGCAGTTCACAGATAATTTGATCTCACCCACTTCATAGGATTAATAACATCCTATTAGAGAGTGTTCAAGGTGCTCACTTTACCACTTAACTATGATCTTTGTGTGAAGATAATTTGGAGAAACCTATAATCCTGAGTGTTTGATTCCTATAAGAATGTGAGCTTATATATGTATTATGATGAAAAAAGAAACACAGGGTTATCACCTTTATTGAAGATATTTGTGATACACATCTATTGTTTACTGGGCATTATATCCACTTATATTCACTTTCAGTATATTTCACTATGTCACAGAATTGTTTTTTCCCTGCGGTGTGTAAGGAAATGTAATACAAAAACACAGACATGCTATTAAAGTATGTTGTTTAGTTCATCCACCCTTTTTCACCTCATATCAAACATCAAACCTCTAGCTATCCAATGAGAAATTTGAGTGTATTGGGATGTTTTATAACAGGACGTATTCCACAGATGCATTAACATGTACACATATAACCTCCTGTCATTGTATTCCCATTGGTAATGTCATATAATGACTTAACTGTATCGTTTGATGGGCGTACAGCAGTCTCAGCACCAGAATCTTGCCTAGCATCAAGACTTAGCTTAAGGACTTTGTTTCAGAGACCACATATGAGGGAGGAATGGACTGAACAGTTGGAAAGAGGTATAGGAATGGTCATTTAGACCATATGAGGCCTAGAGGCGACCTCTCAGCAGGAACATGAGGAAAATAGCACTGATGAGAATACAGAGGGTGCACACAGTGGGGACCACAATCTCTGTCACCATCTCCATGTGGCTGGTCAGTGGATCTAAAAAAGAAAACCTCACAGTTTTAGATTTAGGGACATCTACTGGTAAAACAATAAAAAATAAGAACAAGCAGTTACATTAATAATCTGGTACACATCACATAAAATACTGAAAAGTAGTCCCTAGTACCTAAACTTCATCATGCACTGGCCAAACCTTTGGCATTTCTGCATGTTCCTTATTTTCCTTGGACTTTCTTCTAGCTGGAAGGGCAAACAAAGGAAAATTCCAGTTAGAGATTTAAATTCTTTTTGGAGTATTAATTACTTAATTTGTGTACTAATTCAGAATTGATGCTTATTTAGATATATGTCCATTATTACAGCACCTTTCCCCAGTTACTCTAACATATAATAACATTACACTCCTGTCTCTTACTGATGATCACTGGAAGGTTATTTACAACAATTCCAAATCCTATGAGTCAACTTAAATTTGCCATTCTCTGTTGAGTTTTCTTTTATTTGCCCCAGCTAGATGATTGCTAATCTTGGTGAGGTGAAGTTTTCTAAAGTAAACTTACCAGCTG
>BRDA01004793.1:0-11748 GCA_036984385.1 Crenuchus spilurus
AGAGAGAGAGAGAGAGAGAGTGCGAGAAAGAGAATGAGAGAGAGTGTGAGAGGGAGTGAGAGAGTGTGAGAGAAAGAGAGAGAGAGTGAGAGAGAGAGTGAGAGAGTGTGTGTGTGAGAGAGAGAGAGAGAGAGAGAGAGTGAGAGTGTGAGAGAGAGAGAGAGTGAGAGTGAGAAAGAGAGAGAGTGTGTGGGAGAAAGAGTGTGAGAGAGAAAGAATGAGAGAGAGAGTGTGAGCGAGAGAGAGAGAATGAGAGAGAGAGAGAGAGAGAGAGAGAGAGAGTGAGTGTGTTTGTTAGAGCGAGAGAGAAAAACATCCATCATAACACCCCATACAGGTTAAACCAGGGGTGTTAAACTCCAGTCCTGGAGGGCCGCTGTCCAGCACAGTTTGGTGGTTGATCTGCTCTGACACTATAATTAAGTCTGGTCATTACAAGCTGAGCTGAATCAGGTGTGTTATGATCAGGAAGTTCACCAAACTGAGCAGTAATCCAGTCCTCCAGGACTTGGGTTTGACACCCCGGATTAAGCCATTTAGACATTTCCTTTAATGACCAGTCATGACCAAGAAGAAGAAGACAGAGGAAGAAAAAGAGGAACAAGGACAAGAAGAAGACTGACAAGAAGAAGAAGATAAATGTTGTGAAGCAATGCACAACCACAATTAATAAAACATAGTTAACCAGGGGTGTCAAAACGTTTGCATACAAACACATACGGCTGATATTTGTTGTCTGAGCATAATATACAAATGAATATAAGTCTGTATCCCTCTCTCTTTCCTGTCTCCATCATTACATATTGTTCTTTTTCTCAGGATGAACTTAAAGGTTAAAGCAGGGATGCCCTTGGTCTCTTACTCTCTGTGTCTCTGCTGCTGTGACTGAAGGACAGTTTCCTGTGCATGGGCCAGTAGGCATGCTCGTCGATGCCCAGGCTGCTGCTGCTGTCCCAGGGCAGAAACCCTGCCTTGGTCTGCTGTGTGGCATGTGTGGCTCCACCTTTGGCTCCAACCTCTGGGAGCTGCAGCGCGGGCAGCTGGGGACCACCGCGAAGGCTGTCATAGGCTGGGGGCCGACGGAAGCCCACTGAGGGGTAGGTCCAGAGCAGAGGGCTGTCGGCCGGTGGCGGCTTGTATGCAGGGAGGTGGGGTGTGTGCGAGCGCTGCAAGTGGGGTCGCGAGTGCGGCCTCTGAGAAGATGAAGAGGAGGTGGATGGTGTCAACGATGACGATGAGGATGATGCTGCTGCAAGAGGAAGGCAGGGGGTGGGCGTAGTGCTAGTGCCAGTCTGAGATGTGTGTGGGGTCGAATCGGCTTGGCTTGTTTCTGAAGTGTCTCGCTCGCGGTCTCGGTCCCTTTCTCGGTCCGATTTGTCTGACTTGAGTAGGAAGCTGACGGACTTGCCCTCCTTGACCTGCGTCTGAGTCTGCGCTGAGGACTGTGAAGGACCTCCTTCTCGGTAGGCCTGTGCAGACAACATAAATATACTATTATCATATTGTTAAATACTGCAGTATACACAGTTATACCTTGTCATACTCATAGAAAAGTCTCCAGAATTTCAAACACAGTCTCTCATAGATTACAGATTTCATTGCTTTTATTAAACAATTGCTATATATAATATATATCATTATGAGGGCAGTTTTGAACCCTACAAACATCCTTTTCAGTTTAATTCATATAGCGCCTTTCTCCAAGACAATGCACTTTAAGGGAAATATCTCTAGTCCATGACCTCAGGATGCCTTAGTTACAATGTAGCACCACACTTTAATGAGGCACAGCTCACTCAAGCAAGGAAAAATAGCACATTAGCTGAGCTTTGGCACTGAAGTGTCATCTCTCTTTACGATGAACCCTTGTTGAATATGTCACCTACTAGTTTCTTAGCCATCTTGCTTCCTAGTGCACGATGCTTACCAGCTCCCAGCTAATGATACTCTTACAAATAAGCAAATATTACAAATCAGAAATGGAAGCGAAAGCTTCCAATAAAAGCTTAAATGCTTCAGTGCTCATCAGCCAATGTTTCAGACACTCTGATGTAGACTGACATGGCTTGATTTTCATTACAAATTACACCCATCTAAAGTTATGTTAATATCCTTTTCTTTCAAGTTTTTGAAAGAAATGTGTTTATTTTAATTATATGCATTTGCCTCCACTGGGGAAAACGGTTACTCAAAGCACACAAGAAGTAATTTATTAACCCCTATTTGGCTCCTTTGAACACAACAGCCTTTGGCAATACTGGTATTGTAAATATTTAAATATTGTCACTGTAAATGAAACACATTGTACAGCCTTACTTCTCTGGATTTTGATGACTCCTTTTCAGGCTTCCGATAGTGGTGGTAGTGTGAGGGCCGGTGGTGCGGGTGATGATGGTGGTGATGATGCGAATACGGTGATGATGATTTGGAGGATGGAGGCAGTGGGGTGGAGTGACTCCTTGCCCTGAGGCCCGGCGCCGGCCCCAATTGCCCATCCTTCCTGTCCTTTTCCCTCTCCTTCTCTCCTGAAGATGTGTCCTTGGAGCTGGACGTGCCGGTAGTTGGAGGCAGGCTTGAGGGTGACTGACTGCTACAGCTGCCTGATTTGGACGAGCCGCTCTTGTGCTGAGCTGAGATGCCGCTCGAGGCAGCGGCAGGCTGAGGGAAGGCCAGCAGAGGTGGCTTGTGCTGCAGCAGGTTCGGAAATGGAGCCGGGATCTTGCTGGAGCTGCCAATCTCCGATTCAGACTTGGTGCCAGGCAGGAGGAAGGGAGTGGGGGCACGGGGTGGGTGAGGTGAGGCTGAGAGGGGCTGAGGGGGCACCGGAGTGGAGGAGGCAGAGGAAGTGGAGGAAGGTAATGGGGAAGAATGAGAGATGGAAACGGCAGCTTTAGGTTTAGATGAGGAAGGACAGGACGGGGAAGAGGATGAGGGGCGGGGGAGTGAAGAAGAAGCTGAGGAAGAAGTGGAGATTGAGGACGAGTGGTAAGCTTTGGCTGACTTGTGTTTGGGAGGCAGGCGGCGTTGAGCATCCCGGGCTGCGTCCTCAGCCACAGGATACTTCATCTCCTCGTAAATTGCCTCGCCCTGGTCCGAGTCAGAGTCGGGCGTGGTGGCACTAGATGTGAACATAAAAGCACTGACAAGCTTTGGCACAACAACAATAATAATAAAAATAATAGCACTTATAATGGTTCTGTTCATTATGACAGACAATAAGTATACTTGTATTGATAACAAATAATATTATTATTAAAATAGTAATAATAATAATAATAATAATAATAATAATAGTTTTTATTAATAATAATAATAATAATAGTTTTTATTAATAATAATAATAATAATAATAATAATAATAATAATAATAATAATAATAATAATAATAGCATACCTGGGTGTCAGTGGATGTGGCGTTTGTGTGCCAGGGGTCTCCCGGGTGAACACTTGACCCACCATTTCGATGTAAACTGGCTCGTCATCCCCACCTTCACTATGATGGGATGACTCTGCACTCTGGAAGGGGAGGGGTGTGGCTGGAGGTGGGACACGAGGAGGTGGTGGGTCAAAGGAGAGCTGCGTGCTCGGACTTCGTTTGGGCTTCTGAGGTGGTACCTTCCTCCCGGGCATCTCGCCTGAATCAGACTTCTTCATAGCTACAGAAACAGAGGAAGAAGAAAAGGAAGAATGAGCTGACTGCATCAAAGTTACACTAATGAATAAAAGTATTGGGGCTCCGAGTGGCTCAGGGGGCAAAGACACTACCACTATGAGTTCGAATCACGGTCATGCTGTTTGCCATCAACAGTCGGGGAACAAGAGAGCAAAAATTGCAGTGCTCTCTCTGGGCGGGTAGATGACGCTCTCACTCTCCCCATCACTTTCACATTGCAATGTCCCCTGGCTCAGGCGTCTACTGATTGGTCCAATCGGAGCTGGGGACCCTGTGTGCCTTCCTCTGAGTGCGTTAGGCTCTCCAGTGACGGTGTATCAGCGGTGGTTCGAAAAGAGGCGGTGGCTGCATCACACGCAACAGAGGAGGCTTGTGCTTGCCTGCACCCTCCTAAAGTCAGGGACATTGCAAAGTGATGGGGAGAGGCCTAACGGAGGGGATGGGCTAATTGCCTACCACTACATTGGGAAGGAGATAAAAATGGGCAAAAACCTAGAAAAAGAAAAAATTTAAAAGAATAAAAGTATTGGGACAGCTGCTCATTCATTAAAGTAAATGGTATTAAAATAAGTTAAACTCTGTACTGTACAGGGTAAACTGTACTAGATATTGGAGCATTGCTTTGATTTGACTCCACCTCACCCCCAACTCTAGAACACAGCTCTACAGCTCAATGCTGGGCTTTATACCCCTCTAGCTCACCTGGCATTAGATGTGGTGCTAATAGTTTCATGTTTTGTCCATTTTTATTGGCGGTATATCTCTACAGGGACTGACAAGCTGTGTGCATTTTTACGTCAGTCACCTTATCGTACCTGAAATCTTTCATTAGAAGTGGTGTCCACAAACATTAAAAAAAGGCATAGCTTCTTGGAGAGCTATGAGGCTAATCCATCTAATATGTAATGAATATGTATACCCTACCAGAAACCTCATAAGAAAGTCTATTTGAGCTTACTTAACATCCCAAGTCAGCCTGAAGAATATGTGTAATGATTTAGCCATAAACAGAAAATGCTATTTGGTGTACATAAGCTTCTGTTAGCTGTTAGCGCTCCTAAGTTTGCATGTCTGGTGCAAAACTAAACAAACAAACTTCAAAGACATCTGTAATGGGTTAGCAGCCATAGCACGTAACATGCTAAATCCACTGAAGTTAAGCAGGTCTGGGTCTGATTAGTACTTGGATGGGAGACCTCCTTGGACAACAAGCGCCGCTATTCCTGTGTGGATCCCGATGTCCCAGTGCAGGGACGGGGACACTATAAACGGTTTATTGGACAGAATCCACATACACACAGTTATACTTCACTAACCATTCTTCTTCTCGTGTTTTGTTGACTGCTGTGGGGGCGGTGGGGGCGGGGCATCTGGGGGGCCATGGCTACCTCTGGGTGGGTGTTCCTGTTGGGGCGTGGAGCTGAGGCGTGTGCTGGGGTGTCGTTTGGGTTTGGCTGGGGGACAACGGGCTGGGTTAGGTGTCGTCTGAGTGTCTGAGTCGGGATAGTCTCCATTCTCCAGACCCCCGCCCTCCCCTGTGCCCACCGCGTGGCAAGATTGAGAGCGTGGCGCCATGGCGGCAGCACAGGAGTGAGGGGACAGGTCTTGAGACGCCGGCATGGTCATAAACCCCATTCGGAAATGGCGACGAAACGATGCCAGGTCACGAACTTTCCCCACTGTCGCTGAGGAGGCATCTTTACAACTGGAGCTATGAGAGAAAGAGAGAGAGAGAGACAGAGACAGACAGACAGTGAGAGAGAGAGACAGTGAGAGAAAGAGAGAGAGAGAGAGAGAGAGAGAGAGAAAGGTGATCCAATGTTATTATCTCATAAATAATTGTTATTTAAAGGAAAGTTATTTACAGTCATACATAAAAAATTATGAAAAAGTTCTGTTTTGTTCATAATTTTATTCAAAAAGGTCATATATTTTATATTCTTTACACATAAAGTAACATATTTTAAGTCAAGTATTGTTTCAATGTTTAATGTTTTAATGGAGCATTAAACATAGCTCCAAGGTGTCTGATGTCCATTGTGAAGTTTCTGTAGTCTGTGGTGGTTTGTGGTGCCATCATGTCATCTGTGGGTGTTGGTCCTCAAGTGTTTTATCAAGGCCAATGTCAACACCTACCAGGAGATTCTGGTACCAGAGATCTGCTGAAAAGCTTTATGGAGATGCTCATTTCCTTTTCCAGCAGCTGTCCACAGTGCCAACACTACTACTGACCATATTACTGTGCATAATTTGCCAACTCATGAACTATAAGCCATATTAATCAACATTAAAACAAAACAAGTCATATGTTTATAATGAAATTACAATGAATTTATATGTAATGAATATAAAATATGACATATTCTAATTTTTTGATGTATGACTATAAGCTAGCAACCAGAGACAGATGGCATTGGAGAGAAGTGACTCGTCAGTGCAGCCTACCATCGCGAAGCGATGACGGCGTATGACATGACATGACTATAAGCTAACATTTTGCATAGTGATTGTGCTACAATGCTGCCCATAAATGTCAAACTTCTATCTTGGAGTTAACTGGAGAAACAGTATGTGATGCTATTGGCACTGTAACTGAAGCGAGGCAGGAGAGGAGGTGTGTATTAGGGGCTCAAGAGACTCGCCGGTATGCTCAAACACCCACCATTTCCGACAACAATGCTGGGAAATGTTAGATCCTTGAAAAACAAGCTTGATGTGTTTCTCAAGGCAAATATGAAGTATCAGTGGATGTACAAAGAAGCCAATATTATCTAACAGGAACTTGGCTTAATGGGACGGTGGACAACAGAACTTGCTGCCTGGAGAAACTATGAACATTGCCAGTTTTCAACATTGAACTAAGCAGAAATGCTTTCTGGTGCTCAACTTTGTCCGCCACTGCTCCCGGGAGGGCCAAGTCAACACACAGGTGTCTGCCTAACTTCAAATTCATGGTTGGGGAGGGGACCCCTCAGGGAAAGTGGGGATAGAGCCACAAAGGACATTCATTCTACCTGACTTTTTTGGTGCCCTCCTGGGCACTTGGGGTCCCATGCGCAGTGTGTGATCCACTTGGGCAGAGCGCCTGCACTGAACATTGTAACGGGTTGTATGCTTTTCTGTGAAAACATGATCACACCCACAAAACCCAGATCAAGTGTTTTTCCAACAATAAACCTTGGATTACAAATAGGACTGTCCTGTACCTGTAACCACTGTAACACAGTATTACTATAACCACATTTAATGTGACCATCGCAACTGCTTTTACTGATTAGATTCAACTTTGCCAATGTGATTGCACACAATGAAATTAAACCTCTGCATTTAACACATCTGTGCAGTAAAACACACGCTAGTGAACACAGTAGGCTTGAGAACATGTGCCCGAAGCGGTGGGCAGCCCTATTCACAGCACCCAGGGACTATAACCAGTGTAACCACTTTTAGTGTAACCAGTTTAGACACTTTTACTGCTTTCACTACAACCACTGTAAGCACTTTAACTGTAACCACTGTAACTGCGTTTTCTGTAACCACTGTACTCAGTATTACTATAACTACATTTAATGTGACCACCGCAACTGCTTTTACTGTAAAAACTGAAACCAGTTTTACTGTAACCACTGTAATCCCTTTTCCTCTAACCACTGCACCCCTTTCACTGTAACCACCTTTACTGTAAATACTGTAATCAATATTACTACAACCACATTAAATGTGATCACTGTAACTGCCTTTACTGTAATCCTTTTTACTGTAAACACTGTAATCCTTTTTACTGTAATGACTGTAATCCTTTTTACTGTAAACACTGTAATCCTTTTTACTGTAATCACTGTAATCTTTTTTACTGTAAACACTGTAATCTTTTTACTGTAAACACTGTAATCCTTTTTACTGTAATCACTGTAATCTTTTTTACTGTAAATACTGTAATCTTTTTACTGTAAACACTGTAATCCTTTTTACTGTAATCACTGTAATCTTTTTACGGTAAACACTGTAATCCTTTTTACTGTAATCACTGTAATCTTTTTTACTGTAAACACTGTAATATTTTTACTGTAAACACTGTAATCCTTTTTACTGTAATCACTGTAATCTTTTTTACTGTAAACACTGTAATCTTTTTACTGTAAACACTGTAATCCTTTGTACTGTAATCACTGTAATCTTTTTTACTGTAAACACTGTAATCTTTTTACTGTAAACACTGTAATCCTTTTTACTGTAATCACTGTAATCTTTTTTACTGTAAATACTGTAATCTTTTTACTGTAAACACTGTAATCCTTTTTACTGTAATCACTGTAATCTTTTTACTGTAAATACTGTAATCTTTTTACTGTAAACACTGTAATCCTTTTTACTGTAAACACTGTAATCCTTTTTACTGTAATCACTGTAATCTTTTACTGTAAACACTGTAATCCTTTTTTACTGTAAACACTAATTTCTTTACTGTAAACACTGTAACCCTTTTTACTGTAATCACTGTAATCTTTTTTACTGTAAACACTGTAATCCTTTTTTACTGTAAACACTGTAATCTTTTTTACTGTAATCTTTTTTACTGTAAACACTGTAATCCTTTTTATTGTAATCACTGTAATCTTTTTTTACTGTAAACACTGTAATCTTTTTTACTGTAAACACTGTAATCCTTTTTACTGTAATCACTGTAATCTTTTTTTTTACTGTAAACACTGTAATCTTTTTTACTGTAACCTCTATTATCCCTTTTTTCCAGGACCATTTTCACTATACGAGTGAGAGAGCTTCTAAGGTTAGTGAGGGGGGATTTCTGTGAGTAACCATCAGATTCTGTTAAAGACTCCAACATTTATTTCATCTCTCTGTCTCTGTCTCTCTCTCTCTCGCTCCTCTTTCTAAAATGTTCTTTAAATAGATCAGTCCATTTCATTTCTCCACAGCTACACTCTCACACACCTCTACTCACACACACACACACATGCATGCACGCACACGCACACACACGTAGTCTCCAGCTGGAGTGTGTGATCAGAGTGTGGCACAGCCCTTATTACAGCCCACAGTCTTACTGTATATCGGTCTATCCCCCTCTTCTCCACCTATCCACTCTCCTCCTCTTTTCTCTCTTCTGTTTCACTTCTGTTCTACATCTGTTTAATCATATCTGTCTCTTGTCGTATCCACTTACAGACACTTTTCCCTTCTGTTCCTTTTCTCTTCATTTCTCCTATCTTCTCTTTCTTATTATATATCTGTCTATTCTCTTCTCCTCCACCTATCCACTCTTTTGCCTTTTGCTTCTTTTCTCTTTGGTGCCCAGTAAAACAACACATCTCTCTCTCTGACCCTGATGAAGGTCGAGTGTCGAAGGCCCAGATGGACGCCACTCATCCTAACCAGAATGCTGCTGTGTGAGAGGAAAAGTGACATGACTGCATAGTGTGTGTGTGTGTGTGTGTCCTGCTCCACTGACACACTCTGTTGTTAGGCAGAGGGTAGAAAAGCTGCTCAGACAGCATGTGTGACCCCACACACAAACACATACACACACACACACAGCAAGCAGAAAATACACAGGGGTTCCCAAACTACAGTACAGAAACATTACCAGCAAAACAAGTTCTATAAGTGAAATATATGTAAGTTCTTATATGTAAAAACCAGACAGATTTAATCAAATGACCGTGAATCACTTTAATACTAATGAAGATCTGGTGATGTAGTTAAGATTAAATAAACCTCAGTCTGTGTGAAAAGAAATGACATGTATAATTACAGTGCCGGTAAATGTTCAATTCTGATTACTAATATCCGTGGATCTTCAATAGTATTACAGTTATTCATTGTCCGGGTAAAGAAGCAGATGAGACTCTGTGTAGTAATGTAATGAGTAATGAGACTTATTGTAGATACTTACTGCACTGGGTAAGAAGAATCTCACATGATGCTCTTTAAGACAGTAAATGTTTTTAGTGTAGTGTAACAAGGATGTGAGCTCTAAGATGTTTGTTCTGTCACCACCTCCAAAGAGTCACTGTACAGATGGGTTCAATGCAGAGGTCAAATTCCTCTTTGTGTAAGCACGCTGGAAAATGTGTCACTTTCTTCACTAAAAATTAGGGAAGCACCGAATACTCGGCAACCAAAATTATTTGGCTGAAAGTGGCAAAAAACAACATTTTCTGTGTTCAGGGAAAAGTGGAATAATTTATACTGAACAATGAGATTTTTAATAACACTGTTCAAAGCTGTAGACGTGAACCAGAGAGTATGTTACTGCAGAAAAGTTAGATAAATATTAGGCACTTGTTTGTCATTCAGAATTGTGCTTTTCCTCACCAATTTACAAAACAGAGATTCACCAGCAGTTACAGTTTGGTGGTGAAATGGAAGAAGACAACACAACTTTTACTAAACTACACTTGTTATGATGAAGCAAGAATACAGCTGCTTGTTTGTGTTAGCTTGTGTTTGTGTTAGCTTTGTGTTTGCTTTGTGTTAGGGTTGTGTTTGTGTTAGTTTTGTATGTGTGTTAGCTTTGTGTTGTGTTAGTCTTGTGTATGTGCTAGTTGTGTTGAGTTAGGGCTGTGTTTGTGTTAGCATGTGTTTGTGTTAGCTTTGTGTTTGTGTTAATTTTGTAAACCTCAGGATTTCAGACCAGCTTATTAAAATTAATTCCTGACAAAGTACAAGACTTATTTTGGGAGGTAGTTTAGTTTCTAATTTTATAACAGTTTATAGAAATGAACAAATGTGAATGGTGCTTGGCCAAATGTTACATTTAGTTTTTATTCCCCAAAACTTTTTCATTTTGGTGCATCCTTTCTAATCATGTGTCACTTTTACTTTCACTTTTCACTAAAACGTCCACCAATTACATTAAATTAGATCTAAAGGTATCCAGTGTCATCCCACAGTCCAAAAACATGAAGGTCAGGTGAACTGGGTACTCTAAATTGTTCTGATAGAGAGTGTGTGTGTGTGTGTGTGTGTGTGTGTGTGTGTGTGTGTGTGTGTGTGTGTGTGTGTGTGTGTGTGTGTGTGTGTGTGTGTGTGTGAAGTGATGAACTGGTGTCCTGTCCTGAACTTAGCTGGGAGAGTGTAATGCCAGGGCCATGAGCCTGGTGAGGGGATAGGAGACTCACCATGATGGAAAATAATAGATGGATGGATAGATGGTTGAATGGATGGATAGATCTAAAGAAGCAAACTTTAGACCACAAGCATGTCTTGACTGTACGATTCATTAAATGTTCTGCTGAACTGACAATACTGGGTTGTCTGATTCCGGGTCGTCGGACTGTAATCACAGTGTTTCTCTGGAGCTGAACACAGAAGGATGTGTTCAGCTGAAAGGATCAGAGAGACTCTTATATGCTGAGGAAAGCACTGCAGGGCTGATTTCATCTGTGAGCTGAGCTGTGAGAGATGGAGGGATGCCCAGAAGGAGAGAGAGACATGGAGGGGGGGGTGGATGGATGGATGAATGAAAGGGAGCAATTTGAATTCAGCAGCAGGAAGATGGAAGTGAATGAGTGGGAGGCAGAAAGAGTGAACAAGCTGTTTCCTATAGAGAGAGAGAGAGAAAGAGGGACAGAGAGAGACAGGTGAAAAGAGTGAGGAGAGAGAAAGGGAGGAGGGATAGAGAGAGAGAGACAGAGAGACAGGGAGAGATGTAGAGAGAGGGAGAAGAGGAGAGAGGGACAGAGAATAAAGATATAGTATTCAAGGGAGAGAAAGTTTCCAGGTTGATGTGTTTTAGTGTGTGTGTGTGTGTGTGTGTGTGTGTATGGGAGCAGGATAGAGTGTATGTGTGTGAGAAGATGCTGTGCTTCCAAGCATGTATCAAAGAGCTTATTTAGGGGTTTACTGTGAGTGTGTGTGTGTGTCAGTGTGTGTGTGTGTCTGCGTGCGTGCGAGTGTGTATGAGTGTGTACGTGTGTGTGTACCAGAAGCGGCTAAAAGCAGGCCTGTTTTTTGAGGTCAGGATGTGATGTGAGCTCTCTGTGTCATGAATCCAGAACATCTCTCTCTTAAACACACACACACACACACACACACACACACACACACACACA
>BRDA01004793.1:14836-30702 GCA_036984385.1 Crenuchus spilurus
CATGATAACAGTAAAGAGCACTAACTTTACCACTGATGGAGAAAATGTTGAAGTGGTGGACAGCTGCGGACTACCTGGGTCAATCATTAACAAAAACAATCCAGAAGAACCAGACCGACACTCCACAGAACAAGGACGAAAGACCTGGAGAAGATCTTCAATGATCTGTCTCTTTAAAAAAAAAGCTAATACAATAGTCTCAGGTACGGTCTTCTCTGTGCTTCTTTAGCTGGTCAGTAAAAAGCAGGACACAAAGAATATTAATGCCTTTGTACTTGGTGATTTTTGAGAGAACATTGCACAGATAATAAAGTTTCAGAACCAAATCAAAGCTCAGAAGCCGAGATAACTGAAGATCTTGTTTTGGACACATTATGAGAAGAACCAGTTTAGTTGAGAAGACAGTTATGCTGGAACATTTGAACGTAAATAGAAGGAGAACCAGCAACAAGATACCTGTTCTTCAATAGTCAGGACCACCACAGAGCATGTGGATCATTCTCAGCACTGTGACACTGATGTGGTGGTGGTGTGTTAGTATGTGTTACAGTGGATCACAGCAGAGCTGTTTTTAAACACCTCAGTTTCACTGCTGGAGTGAAAGTGTTGCACCAACCAGCCAACAGTGTCAGCAATGCAGGACTTGAGGACCAACAGAAACTGTGTTGAGCTACAGTCTCTGAGTTTACATCAGACCAACAAGGTACACTGTAACAAACTGCTGTAAAATAACGGCCAGTTTCCAACAGTATTATCCTGTTATACACAAAAAATGGCATTGTACTGTAAAACAACTTGTAGCTGTAAACTGACAGGCAGTTTTGACAGCATTATCCAGTTATTGTTAAAAACAGCTGTAAAAACATTTCCTGTAAAACTCCTGCATAGTTGGAGCTCTGTGATATGGAGCTGGTTTCTCTGGTGGCAGATCGTCATGTTCAGGTTCATGATTTTTATTGATTTTCATTTCTTATATTAGTGTATGACACTACATTTTGATTCTGAGGTTATTTTTAGCTCATCTATAACATTTCCATCTGTAAAGATGACAGTTTTTAATGAGACTACTTTGAGATTGTAGAACAGGAAATATATATATTTATTATGCTGATACGATGTGCAAAGTAAAAGTGAAGATGCTGTATGTTCTATGTGTTCTTATGCCTAAATGGCTTTCTATGTTGAAATTATTTTCAGATTTGAACACTACGCAAATGGATCACAAATGAAATCCACTTTGTTTACAATAAACCAGCATTTGCCAGAGGTTGCACAGTGTTTTTTTCACATGATCACAAGTCACATGACTGAAAATACCATGTTATCTGTCTACGTTAAAGGACAAAATAAACACTGAAAAAACAGTGCACTGTAAGAAAAAATCACCATAAACAGTAAAGAACTGGTAGTAGAGTTTCCAAGAACGTATTCTTAAATTAACAATATCATACTGTGGTGTCATTGTACAGTTAATTACAGTTTTAATAAATACAGGATTTAACCGTAATTTAGCACTCTAAAAACAGTTATATCCTGTTTTATAAAAACAGTAATTAACTGTACAATGACACCACAGTATGATGCCGTTAATTTAACAGTTAGTTCCTTGCAACCCCCTCTTTACCTTTTTTTTTTTACAGTTAAATTTTTTACAGTGTAGGTGTGGACAGTGAGTGGAAGCAGTGTTCATTTCCAGCAACAACACACAAACACACCGCCAGCATCACTGCAGCACTGAGAATTATGAGAACCTGCTCTGTGGTGGTCCTGACCATTGAGGAACAAAGTATACAGCAAAACAGATGGACTACAGTCTGTACAAACAACAACTGTATGGACAGCGGAGCTCAAATGGACAATGAGTGTAGATACAAGGTGGTGGTGTTAATGCTGTATGTTGGTGGGAAAATGTTCTGAACACACAGGTGCAGACTCTACACACACACTTGCTCTGAGACTTTGATGAATTCTGCACTCCAACACTTCTAAACACACAAACACACACACAGACAGTGAAGTATTAGACTCTTTCAAATATGGATCCCAAGAGAGGACTATGCTTCATAGTTTGATTATTACTTCCTGTGTGTGTGAGAGTGAGAGTGAGAGAGAGAGAGAGAGAGAGAGAGAGAGAGAGAGAGAGAGAGAGAGTGCAGAGGTCGCGTAAGGACAGACGTGTGTAGGGATGACAGTGGCAAAAATAAATCACACAGCTCGAGGCGGAGAAGAGATGTAACCTATTTATCAATACACACACACACACACACACACACACACACACACACACTAATGTGCTGTAATCCAGCTTTTCTATGGTTGCTAAGGACACGTCTGCTTCCCAGCAAAAGCTCCTACCACACAGAACTCTAAACACAAATACACAGATGAGCCAAAACATTATGACCAATATACTAATATGCTATGAGCTGGACTCTGAAAGTGCCCTGTGGTGCGTTATATGGACAGCAGTTTTGGGAAGCCTGCGTATTCATTATGTTTGTGTTGGAGTAACTGTTTTTACTAGATTTCAGAACATTGCTGAGGATTTGATTGCATTCAGCCACACCAGTGTTCACCACCCCAAATCATCCCAAAAGTATTGGAAGGATAACAGTGTTTATACCCCTCTAGCCCATGCCTGGCATTAGACATGGTGCACACAGGTTCATGTTTAGTTTTATTGTCAGTACTTCTCTTGAAGGACTAGACAAGCTGTTGTACATTTGCAGAAGGGGTGTCCACACACATTTGGAGACTGACCACTGCCCGTAGTGCCACAACTCTTGGTGTTTCAGAGAAACTCCGACCCAGTGGTCTGGTTCATAACAATCTCGCCCTTGTCGCTCAGGTCTTCACATCTCCACACTTCTCCCACATCCAACAATACAAGACTCGATTGTTCTCCCTCAGACTGTCACAGGCGCCGTTGTTAAGAGATAATGAACGTTATTCACATAATCTGTGAGAGGTCATAATGTTTTGGCTCATTCACTTCTTGGGCTTTACATAAGACGTCCACCTTTACCTTTTACAGATATTTCCATGGCAATATGCTAGGGTGACCTTTAAAGGAATAGTTCAAATTTAGCTGAGATGTGTTTGGAGTCTGAAGTCTATTTGAGATGACTTAACATTTCAACACAGCTTAAGACAAGAGTGTCACAATTTAGGAACGCAGTTTACAACACTGCTTAGATGTTGGTCGTCATAAGCTTCCACTACTTGTTAGGTAAACTAGCATCGTGACACTAAAGAAAAATTCAACATGCAGCTTGTTTGGCTGTTTGACTACATCTCGGGCAATTAAGTAAATACAAATGATTATTGTCTTCAGAATTCTTGCGGTTCTTAGAAAGGTACCTCACATGAGCATTACAGGACCTTTACACTGTGTCATTCATGTGATCATTTTCGTGTAGCTGTTCTATAGGAGATCAGCTGAATATCAGTGGAAGAGTAAACATAACCAAAACAAAGCTGGAAAACTAATTACCTTCTGCACTACAAGCTCACCTATTTTTTCACACCAGAGAGAAGGTCCTGTATTCAAGTTTGCAAGGACCCCAGACTGAAACTCTGTATTATAATCTTTTGGAGGCATTTTTATAAACATATATTTGTAGTCAATTGATGATGGTTACGTTTGTGTTTTATAAAATACTGTACATTTTAATACACTATATGTTACAGTGATTGTCAATGGTAAATAAAGGTAACACCATTATAAAGAAAATGTCTTGCCCTTGTTGCAATATTTGATATAATCATTTATCAGGCTGAGACTACTGGGTAAATTTGCTCCTTCAACATCTCTGGGTTAGTAGGGTAACACGATACATTAGATGGAAGATGGTACAGAACGGGAACATGTTCTGTTTCAGCACAAACACAGCTGTAATGCCGCCTGGCAACATTTTAGCACATCAAAGACCGACCATCCAAAAATCTACCAAAAATAGATGAAATTTTAATATGTCTCTCTCTGCTTTTCATGTCTGGTTATAGATCTCTCTCAAACATTGATGTTATTCCTCTCACAGACTTCCCATGTTTTGTACTTGCTCTTGAGTAGAGAACATGCTCACTCTCTTACTCGCTATCAATTTTACATTCCATCTGTTGAGGTATAGCTCTGTATACCATATAAATGCACACAGTTTGTTTAGTCCCTGTAGAGAAGCACTGCCATCAGGAATAAACATGAACCTGTCGCCAATATGTCTTATGCCAAGTGTGGGCTAGTGGGCTAGAGGGGTATGAAGCCCCCCAGCATTGAGCTGTGGAGAAGTGTTCTGTGCTCCATTCAATACTTTTGGGATGAGTTGGGGAGTTGGGGGGTGGTGATCATCCAACATCCTGACCATTGTCTTATGTCTGAATGCAATCAAATCCTCAGTCCAATCTAGTAGAACGCCATCCTGAACAGTAGAGACAATTATTTCAACGAATGAGAAGGTGTCCCAATACTTTTGTCTCGGCTGATGGGGGAAACAGCAATGCAGAAAGGCTTGTACTTTGCTAGTGTTAGCCCTGCTGGGAGAAATACAACTTTTGCACACAAGCAATGATAAACACTGACTATACTGTGGGGATCAGACTGCGTCAGAAAAAAGGTGCTATTCATAAAATTTCCCAAATTAGCTCTGTCATACTAGCGTGATTCTCTCATATGTTGTTGTGTCTCTTTCTCCCTCTCTGTCACTCACTTTCGATTCATCTCTCGTTCTAGAGAGCACCCTCTGTATCACCCTCTTCTTCCTCCTCCCTCCCTCGCTCTCTCTGATGATCAGCGTCTGAAGCAGACAGCTCCAATGCATGCATGCCGGAAAAATTCAATTTGGGTTTTTCCAGGAAAATCCGCAGCGAGGAGCTTGAGCTTGGATCATCCAGATAGACATACCGACAGACGCTGATGGACTGACAGACAGCTTTAAAGCCGGGTGTGAAAAATGAGCTTTAAAAGATGAGTGTTTGTCAAAGCATAATCAGAATCTCTCTCTTTCTCTCTCTCACACACTCACACTGTCTCTCACCTACTTCTCCATGTCACTCTGACACACTCACATACTCGTCTCCTCCCTTTTTCTCTCCGTCTGGGTCTCTCCCAATCAGTCTCGCTCTCTCTCTCGCTCACCGTTCGACCTTTCGCTCTGTCTGTCTACCTGAATCCCGCCGTGGCCTTATAAGGACGAACGTCTTCGCCTTCCGTTATGCACTCATTTCATCCCTCCATCCCCTTTCCATCTTTCCCTTCCTCCTGCCTTGCTCTTCGTTTTGCCTCTCTGCCTCCAAATGATGCTACATAAACTGAACACGCTGTATGGTCGCCATGAATGAGCTGCTTGTGTGTGTGTGAGAGAGAGAAAGAGAGAGAGAGAGAGAGAGAGAGAGAGAGAGAGAGCATGAATGATAATGAGAAAGACACTGCAGGTATGGGAAAGCAGCACTACAATTCAGCATCAGTGGTCTCCGAGTCAATGGGTACTATGTGCAATAAAACCCACACACACACCCACACAAAACTGATTGACGATGATCATGTTTCCACTATTTATTAGGTAACCAATAACGCAAACATAACTAAATATTAAATCTTACCATATATCAATAACTAAAAATAGCCTAACACTTCACATATTATATCTAAATCATAATACTAAAGAGTAAACCACTGACATACCAAAATGCCACATTATACACATCATATACATATATACAAAAACAACTAAATACTGCATTCTACTATACCTAAATACAAAAACACAAATACTGCATTCTACTATACCTAAATACAAAAACACATCAATACTGCATTCTACTATACCTAAATACAAAAACACCTCAATACTGCATCCTACTATACCTAAATACAAAAACACCTCAATACTGCATCCTACTATACCTAAATACAAAAACACCTCAATACTGCATTCTACTATACCTAAATACAAATAAACCTCAATACTGCATCCTACTATACCTAAATACAAAAACACCTCAATACTGCATTCTACTATACCTAAATACAAAAACACCTCAATACTGCATCCTACTATACCTAAATACAAAAACACCTCAATAATGCATCCTACTATACCTAAATACAAAAACAAGTAAATACTGCATTCTATTATACCTAAATACAAAAACACCTCAATACTGCATCCTACTATACCTAAATACAAAAACACCTCAATAATGCATCCTACTATACCTAAATACAAAAACACCTCAATACTGCATCCTACTATACCTAAATACAAAAACACCTCAATACTGCATTCTACTATACCTAAATACAAAAACACCTCAATACTGCATTCTACTATACCTAAATACAAAACACCTCAATACTGCATTCTACTATACCTAAATACAAAAACACCTCAATACTGCATTCTACTATACCTAAATACAAAAACACCTCAATACTGCATTCTATTATACCTAAATACAAAAACACCTCAATACTGCATTCTACTATACCTAAATACAAAAACACCTCAATACTGCATTCTACTATACCTAAATACAAAACATCTCAATAATGCATCCTACTATACCTAAATACAAAAACACCTCAATACTGCATCCTACTATACCTAATTACAAAAACACCTCAATACTGCATCCTACTATACCTAAATACAAAAACACCTCAATACTGCATCCTACTATACCTAAATACAAAAACACCTCAATACTGCATTCTACTATACCTAAATACAAAAACACCTCAATACTGCATCCTACTATACATAAATACAAAAACACCTCAATACTGCATCCTACTATACCTAAATACAAAAACACCTCAATACTGCATTCTACTATACCTAAATACAAAACACCTCAGTACTGCATTCTACTATACCTAAATACAAAAACACCTCAATACTGCATTCTACTATACCTAAATACAAAAACACCTCAATACTGCATTCTATTATACCTAAATACAAAAACACCTCAATACTGCATTCTACTATACCTAAATACAAAAACACCTCAATACTGCATTCTACTATACCTAAATACAAAAACACCTCAAAACTGCATTCTACTATACCTAAATACAAAAACACCTCGATGCTGCATCCTACTATACCTAAATACAAAAACACCTCAATGCTGCACCCTACTATACCTAAATACAAAAACACCTCAATGCTGCACCCTACTATACCTAAATACAAAAACACCTCAATACTGCATTCTACTATACCTAAATACAAAAACACCTCAATGCTGCATCCTACTATACCTAAATACAAAAACACCTCAATGCTGTACCCTACTATACCTAAATACAAAAACACCTCAATGCTGCATCCTACTATACCTAAATACAAAAACACCTCAATACTGCATTCTACTATACCTAAATACAAAAACACCTCAATGCTGCATCCTACTATACCTAAATACAAAAACACCTCAATGCTGCATCCTACTATACCTAAATACAAAAACACCTCAATACTGCATCCTACTATACCTAAATACAAAAACACCTCAATACTGCATCCTACTATACCTAAATACAAAAACACAAATACTGCATCATACTATACCTAAATACAAAAACACAAATACTGCATTCTACTATACCTAAATACAAAAACAACTAAATACTGCATTCTACTATACCTAAATACAAAAACACCTCAATACCGCATCCTGCTATACCTAAATACAAAAACACCTCAATACTGCATCCTACTATACCTAAATACAAAAACACCTCAATACTGCATCCTACTATACCTAAATACAAAACACCTCAATACTGCATTCTACTATACCTAAATACAAAAACACCTCAATACTGCATCCTACTATACCTAAATACAAAAACACAAATACTGCATCCTACTATAGCTAAATACAAAAACACCTCAATACTGCATTCTACTATACCTAAATACAAAAACACCTCAATACTGCATCCTACTATACCTAAATACAAAAACACCTCAATACTGCATTCTACTATACCTAAATACAAAAACACAAATACTGCATTCTACTATACCTAAATACAAAAACACCTCAATACTGCATCCTACTATACCTAAATACAAAAACACCTCAATACTGCATCCTACTATACCTAAATACAAAAACACCTCAATATTGCATTCTACTATATATAAATACAAAAACACAAATACTGCGTCCTACTATACCTAAATACAAAAACACAAATACTGCATCCCACTATATGTAAATACATAAAACCACATACTAATACACCTACACAGTAAATCTTCCAGTGTTAAATCAACACTATTAGAGTTAAATTAACACTGTGGGTGTCAAAATGTAACACTCTCAGTGTTAATTTAACTCTAATAGTGTTGATTTAACACTGGCAGATTTACTATGTATAAACAGAAATATCACATCCAACAATACATAAATACAAGAATACCTAAATACTGCATTTTACAAAATTGTTTAAACACTATATTTCACCACAGAATGCACCTTATACATGTAAGTGTTCTTGTCCAGGAAAGTGATTCTGATTCTGATGCTCCATCACTGCTATGATCAGCTTCTGTATTGATTATCCGTCTCCACCACTACTGTCTGAACGCTCCAGACAAGGTGGGGCTGCATTTTCCCATGTCTGCACCTCCACATCCTCTCTCTCCCCCTCATCCTCCTGTTTCTGTCTTCCTCGCTACCTCCTTATCCTCTATTACCTGTGTTCCTTCTCTCCCCCATCTCCTCTTCTTGTTCTCATTTTCTGTCTCTCCTTCACCTGATATTATTCTCTCTCTCTTACCCTCCTACATTTTGTCTCTTCTGCTTTCTTTCTCTCTTATCTCTTCTTGTGTGTCTCGTTCTCCCTGTCTCTCTCTGTCTGCTGTTATGTCAGACAGTCTCTATTAGACCAGATCTCTCTGTCCTCTGCAGCATGCTATAAACACAGATCATTAAAGTAAATGTGTGTGTGTTACCGGCCAGCCACGCCCCCTCCAGGGCTCCATGCTGTAGAGGCACGTCTCCGGCAGCAGCAGCAGGAGCAGTAGTAATAGTAGTGCTCGTAGCTTGTCACACGTGAGGCACCGTTTACCGGAGACTGCACGTACGTGAGGAGAATACAGAGAGGAGGCGGTGACGAGGGGGGAACCGGAGAAAGCACCGAGCACCGGCGGGGAAAAAGCAACATCAGGGGACAACACACACTGCATCCTAATCCACCCACTACAGTACTGTAGACTAGGGCTGCTCGATTATTCCCAAAATCACAATCGTGAAACAGTGAGATCTCGATTAACATAATTACTTACTGAATTTGTAAACATCATGCAATTATTTACATCTAAATGTTTTAATAAAGTTCTTTAAATAACATAAAGCAAACATATTTCAGAAGATGTTTATGGACTATCTAGTATATTTTGGACTATTCTTAAGTTTTTGTCAAGGCTGTCTGTGGAGTATCTCATATTATAGTGTTTTAAAGTGTTTGTGTTGTGGTTCTTTATGGATTAATATCTACTATTGTGTAGTAGTGTTTGTTGACATTGTCTATGGATCAATATTTCATGTTCTAGTCACTAATAATTTTTATTGAGGTTGTCTATGGACTAATATCTCTAAATGTATTGAGGTTCTAATTTTAATAAATAATTGAAGTTATTCTAGTGTTTAATCATGTTTATTGAGGTTTTTTTTTTTTTTAGAAAAATTTCTTATATTCTAGTGATTAATAGTGTTTATTGAGGTTGTTTATGGACTAATATCTCCTATTCTAGTGTTTAATAGTGTTTATTTATGTTGTTTATGGACTAATATCTCCTATTCTAGTGATTAATAGTGTTTATTGAGGTTGTTTATGGACTAATATCTCCTATTTTAGTATTAAAACGGTTCATTACTGAAATTTTGAAATCAAATCTATACTCTAATTTATAGTACTTTTTAATACAAATACGCTTTACCAATTTAACATTGCATTTTATTCACAACTGCAGTTCTGTATGGATTACAAAGACTACGTTTTTAAAAAGAACACACACGTTAGATAAAGTGTAAAAATGTGGAAAATGTGTCTGAAATAAACATTTGGCACTGCACACTATTCTGGAGAATGATTGTTGACATTTGAACTCAACAAATATCCCAAATTGCAGAGGTAACACTGGTGACACAGGGCTTACTGACCAAAAGAATGCCCCCTGTTGCTGTTGTGTTTCTCAGTCCGAGGTTCTTTGTTTCTCATTCACAGAGCCAGGGCTGAGGACGAACACTGGATATTTTTTCCAGTGCAAAAACAAGCCAGAGTGCTAGCAAAGCATGAGGAAACATTTGCTGCATTTTACATACGTGTATGTAACTTATGAAACACTATGACATTTTATAGCATGCCTTTAAAGACAATGATGAGTGTGTTTAGTTTATAGCCAGAGTATCAATTTGGTATTGATTATCGTTATATTACACGTGGCATTTTCAAAATCAGAATGTGGTTGCTTATCAGATCAGACTATAGAAATGTGGATATGTGTCTCAAATAAACATTCAGTGTTAGAGACAACGATTAGTGTTTTTAGTGCAATGTATTGATGTGGTATTGATTATCGTGATACTACACTTGGTATTATCAAAGTTAAAATTGTGGTATCGAGACATCCCTACAACAAACTGCAACTCAATTGTATGGATATTTTCTTGCCAAAATGAATCATAAATGAAGGTAAGATTAGTTGAACTTAATAAATTGAACGAAAACCAGGTCACGTGATGCCTTCTTAAAGGGCCAGGTGACTCTAGGTGTGACTTTAGGGTTTTTGACTCAACCAATCACAGTGAAAGCCCCACCCACCCCCTCCACACTAAGTGATGAGAGAAAACAAGCACAACATGAGCGGTCACGACGGAAGCGGCCAGCGTGTGACTGTGGACACACATCAGTCCGCTCATCACTTAAGCTGCTTTGTTATGAATAAAAGCGAGGAGACGCTCACAGTGATGGAGGCTGTGTGCTGTTTCTGACGCACTGAAAGCTGTCATCACTAATATTTACAGACACAACATTAAAATAAGAGTAAGAGCGCAGAGAGGAGCAGAGGTGAGGTGTGAGGTGCTGCTCTCCTGCACTGTTTATGTTTCAGTCTAACATCAACATGGAGGCCTCAGAGGTGTCAACAAACTGACCATCTGAGTGTAAATGTGAGGTGTGTGTGTGTATGTGTGTGTGTGAAGGTGTGCTTACCCGGTGTGTTTTGGTGTTGCAGAGCAGAATCAGACGACAGCAGGAAAATCCCCACGCGCTAATAATAACAACGCTAATAATATAAATAATAATAATAATAAATAATAATAACAGACCGAGTGTCACATCACAGTCCTCCGGTTCACCGGTCAGCTCGGTGAGGGTGAAGACAGACGGTGTTTATCGGTCCGTTCAGCTCCACTGCGACGTTACAGGGCGGGAAAAAAACAACATCGGAAAGCAGGCTCGCCGGTGTGTGAACCGGAGAGGCGTCTCGTCACGTGCCGCCGTTTCGCCGTGACGACGCATCGATGTTCACGTGAACGTTTCTGTTCTTGTTTATCGTCTCTTGTTATTTAAATATTTGATGTATTCAGGGATCTGCTCGCGGATTCTAGAAGCGAAGCTCGCGACTCTGTTTTTTTTTTTTTTAGTCAGTCAGTGTCGCGCGCCGGTGCTGTGACGTCGTCTCTGCGCTCGCGCTGCTGCTGCTGCTGCTGTTTTTGTAACGGTCGACATGTTTTTAGGCCGCCATGCTGAAGCGCGCGCGCGGGAACGCTGCGCTGCCGGTTCGTGTGTTGTTGGTGTTTTTTTTTCGGTGTCTCGCCCGCCGCTCTCGCGCTCCCGTCACACTCTGTCCTCCGCTCACACACATGCGCGCGCGCGCCCTACGAGCTTTTTTTCAGGACTCGGTTTTGTGGCCGTGGACGTCAGCAGGTCCGCGTGCCGTCAGAACCGGAGGGGCGCGCGCCGCAAACGCCACAGACAATCCTTGCCTCAATAAAAAGGTGCACACTCACCTGCAATAAGGCGCGCGACAGTCATGTCACACTACTCTGTCTTGTATTGATAGTCCTTCTTGCGCGTAATCACGGCACACACCTGGACACCCCGCAATGTGAGGACCGCCGTCTATTTTTTACTCCTTTTTATATTAACCCCTGTAACCTAACCCTAAACTTAATCACAGTAACCAAAACCTAATCTCAATCATAAACCTAATAGCAGCAACATAATCCTAAACTTCTCAGTAACCTCATCCTAAACCTAATTTCAGTAATCTGAACCTAATCTCAGTCATCTAAACCTAATCTTAAACGTAACCTCAGTAATCTAAATCCAAAATCCAATTTCACTAATCTAATCCCAAACCGAATCTTAGTAACCTGAACCTAAACATAATCTCAGTAATCTAATCTTAAACCTAATCTCAGTAACCTAATCCTAAACCTTAACCTCAGTAAACTAATCCTAAACCTAATCTTGAACTTAATGTCAATAACTTAAACCTAATCTCAGTAACCTAATCCTAAACCCAAACCTCAGTAAACTGGTCTTAAATTTAACCCTGGATTTCACATCAAAAACCTAAACCTAACCTCAGTGACCTAATCTTAAACCTAACCTTAACCTCAGTGACACAATCCTAAACCTATAACCTTAACCTCAGTGACATAATGCTAAACTTAACTCTAACCCTAACTTCAGTGATATAATCCTAAACTTTACCCTAAACCTAACTTCAGTGACATAATCCTAAACTTAAACCTTAACCTAACTTCAGTGACATAATCCTAAACTTAAACCTAAACCTAACTTCAGTAAAATAATCCTAAACTTAACTCTAAACCTTACTTCAGTGATATAATCCTAAACTTAACCCTAAACCTAACTTCAGTGACATAATCCTAAACTTAACCCTAAACCTTACTTCATTGATATAATCCTAAACTTAACCCTAAACCTAACTTCAGTTACATAATCCTAAACTTAAACCTAAACCTAACTTCAGTGACATAATCCTAAACTTAAACCTAAACCTTACTTCAGTGACATAATCTTGGGGGTGGGGGGTGTGCTTTGAAGGGTTCAATCAGGGCAGCCATGACCAGGGATCCAGTCATGTATTCAGAAGGTTGCTGGTTCAATCCCTGGGCAAGTCATGATTGAAGTGCCCTTTAGGAAGGCACCTAACCCCCAAGTGCTCCCCTGGCACCATGGACAGGCCCACCACTTTGCGTGTTCTCACTGCCCCCTAGTGTGTTCACTAATGTGTGGAATCACTGCACAGGTGACTTAAATGTGAAGGTCAAATTCTTCAGTGAGCAAAGCACATTGGCCAATAATTGTGCACTTTTCCTTTGTCATTAACTATAAACTGTAAAAGATATATTAGCCATTTAACATTCTGCTCAACCATCTGCTAGAGCACATTTAAAACACTATGGCTACATTCACATCACCAGGTTGAAGTGACTCAAATCTGATTTTTTGCCTTAATGTGTCTCAGATCTGATCTTTCCAGGGCTGTGTGGATGTCAAGTCCCATGTTTTCAAATTGAGTCACTTGAATTCACATTACAGACAGATACAGGTCACTTGCATTTCTGAATGTGAACCGTCCATATAGTTAAATATGATCTGAACAAAAAATCAAATTTGAGCAATGTGGCTTGTAATGTGAACATAGCCTGTCTTCTTGAAGAAAGTGTTGAACTTAATGTAACTGTTTCATGTCTGCCAATCGGTAGATGTATGTTAGGATAAAAACATCCAGAGGTCACTAGAAATGCAATATTTTGTCTGAATCAAACCAGCAATGCTTCGTTGCCATATCACTGCTGAAGCTAAGCATGACTTTGTCTGGTTATTACGTAGATGGGAGACCTCCAGTGAGAAGCTTATGTGTCTACTGGAAGGGGTGTTGGTGGGACAACAGGAAACGCTGTTCTTGTGTTCTGTGTGGATCCCAGTGATTCAGTGCAGAAATGAGGACACTGTCTTTTATAAATGGTGCCACCTTTCAAGTGGGAGGTCTCTTCAGGATAAAACTCCTTAGTGATGTCAGTAGGGCTGTTCCGCTGATGTCCTGGCTAAATGTCCCTCCTAATCATCTCTAAAAAGTGGTTAAGTCTCTCCTCACCTAACGTCTAATAGCTGACGTGTGCTCAGAGTTCTGATGCAGACCAGCTGCAGGTGGTTCACATAGGCAGTGTTTGAGTTGAGTTTCTGTCTGTCAAAAATGCTACAGCCCAGGAAATCCTCACAGAAGTGATCATACACATCTGATTCAACTCCGCAGATACTTTCCAGGTTCAGTTATAGTACCAGAGAAATCTGCACTGGACACTGGTCCTCAGTTCCCCACCCGAGGTGAAAGAAAATAAAGCAAAATATATATGAAGAAAATATATATGGATATATGGAGTTTCATAGAAAACAAAAGAGAGGCTGGAGCTACATCACAATTATAGTGAAATTAACACTTTGGCATATGGTCCCAAAATGTTTGGGAAAACACTTTGGGAAAAATGGGGAAAAACTGTATGACTTGTCACTTTAATTGGAATATGTCAGGACATAAAGCCAGAGCAGAGTTTGGGGACTGTAGCAATTAAGGCTGCTGTTGGAGCAAAGAGCTGCAGGATGATGAACCTACAGCACCACACAGTTAAAGCACATTGTGTTATATTATATCTGAACAGAAGGTAAATGGACCTGACTATATGCCTGTTCTTCATGGTAATGGCCTGAATTCCCTGACATGGGCTTACGAGCTTTTAAATGCTTGAAGTGCCCGACTCAAATAAACTGGATCAAATAAACACAGTTCAAAGAAATGCACTGAATCACTGTAAATGTAAAATAAAGCATCTGTACAGTACAAACCACAGTCATTATTATAGGCTAGTTCATATTTAATAGACTATAAAAGGAATTTGTAGAAGCCTATTAGGCAACATAATGTGTATTCAGGCAGAGAGAGAGAGAGAGAGAGAGAGAGAGAGAGAGAGAGAGAGAGAGAGAGAAGACAGAAAGAAAAACACAGAGATACAGAGCATGAGTGGCGGAACTAAAAGACAGAATTTTTTTTTCTTCTTCTAAATGTATAACTGGTCCTAGTTATAAACAGGTTATTGTTATTGTCTAAAACAAATTATTTACAATTTATATTTATATTTGTTTTCATATATACTAATATGTTCAGTCCTTAAATCGTTCTTTGTTGTTTTGTTCACAAACCCTTTAACCTATCGCTTTGGCAATACAATGTAACTATTTGTCATGCCAATAAAGCTTCTTGAATTGAATTGTATTGAATTGAAAAAAGATAGATACAGAACTAGAGAGAGAGGAAAAAATACACATTGAGAAAGAGAGAGAGACAGAAAGAATAGAAAGACAGAGAGAGACAGAAAGAGAAAATACTGAGAAAAAAGATGTAGAGATGCAGATGAGACAGACAGACAAAAAGAGAGACTGAAAGACAGAAAGAAAAGACAGATGAAGAGAGATAGACAGAAAGAAAAGACAGAGAAAGAAAAAGAGACAGAGACAGAGAGCAAGAGAGACAGAAATAAAAGACAGAAATAAAAAAAGATAGCTACAGAACACCAGAGCGAGAGAAATAGACTGAAAAAGAATAGAAAGACAGAGAGAGAGAGAGAGAGAGAGAGAGAGAGAGAGAGAGATACTATACGTAAGTTAAAATCTAAATCTATATAAATCTATAGGAGGCGTCCACTGAGAAGATCTGGAGCAACAGTATGTGTGGATTTTATCATAATCTCAAAACAGCCAAAAATATGTACAGTTTAATGGCTGCCCTCAAACATTTGATCATTATTGTGTATAT
>BRDA01004793.1:30712-41639 GCA_036984385.1 Crenuchus spilurus
CATCCCTACGAGCATTCATCCCAATGGTGACATTTGCAATAACTACACACACACAGAAGTAATTTGGAGGTGGACAGGGTGGACATGTCACCTACACTTCTTCAACAGGCGGTTTTGGTCCAGTGCAGTATTAACCGCCCAAAAAACATTGTTGGATTGGCTCTGCCTTTTGTATAATTCCATGTAAATGAGGTATACTGACCATACATTACAAAAATAGCGTAAAATTGGTGGCAATGAGTTGGAGTAAATTTGACAAACAAGGTGAAACACAGATTTGGGTGATAATTTTATACTACATGCTTTTAACTGTTTATTAATATTTAATAATGTATGTAATGTAAATTAATATTTTATTAATGATTAATATTAATAAAAATGCTATCTTATTATTAGTAATAACGTTTACAGTGGTAACCCTACTTACGAGCATCCCTACTAACGAGTATTCCAGGTAACGAGTCGAGATCTCAGAATATTTTTGTTCCAGGTAACTAATAAAATTCCAAGTAACGAGTAGCGTAAATTTCTTCAAGTATGCCAACCGCTAGGGGCGCTGCAGTCGTAGCATAGAAGAAGAGGTCAGTCAATACCTTTGACCGCTGTTCAGTGAAAGTGAAAGTGCCTGTTGAAAGTGACGCTAAGGTAGCAAAATGTAGTGAACAAGAAAGTTAGATACATTTTACTTTTGCTTTTCATATGATAAGTCTAACCATGCCATACATATACGCCCATCCTCCTGTCCTCCTTAGCGGCCAGCCTACACGAGTGTCATCGTCGTCTTGTTAATTTTTTTAAAAACCCATATAGATACATTATTTAGCATATTAAAGTATACCGTATATTGGCCGGCTGACACGGATTAATCAGTTTTACATGTATTCTTATGGGGAAAATGCATCCAGCTAACGAGCAAACCAGCTAACGAGCTTGGCTCCTGCACGGATTAAACTCGTAAGTAGGGTTGCCACTGTATTATCTAGTTATTATTAGTATATTATTAATAGTAACTAGTAATTATTAATACAATACAATTAATAATTGTTATAATTAATTAAAAATTATACTGACTACACACACACACACACACACACACAGAGAGAGAGAGAGAGAGAGAGAGAGAGAGAGAGAGAGAGAGAGAGAAATGCCCTGTCTGTCAACACATTTGTTACCCAGCCAGGGACAACCAGGCCAAAGTCACTGGGCAACTTATTGAGATATGGTGTCAATATGGTGTCACTCATATTAGCGACAAAACTTAGCCAGTCAGTATTATTGCTGTAAATGAAAGATAACAGTGTCAGATATCTATTGGACTACATATTTTGATCAAAAACAAAACTTAAATTCACAAAAAAGTTGTTTTGAAAAAACAAATCTTGAAAAAAAAGAATGACTTTGACCTGGTTTTCCTTGGCGGGGTCACATTTGTATTTTGTCCTTTTCCCCATTTATTTATTGATTTATTTATTTAACTTTTTTGTCATATTATCGATCGTGTTCTGATAATGTTTGGGCAATACTGTATCAAGTATGCTTATGCAAATAAAGCTTATTTGAATTTATCTGAGAGAGAGGAACAGACCGACAGAAAGAAGAGAGAACAGGGAAAAGAGATTTAAAGTCCAGTTTGGCGCGCTGTCTCTCTAAGCCACGCCCACCCGAAAGCCCACGAGGCGGCGCTTTGAAGTTAGCGCGCTAGTGAGAGCCTGAGCTCGTCTGACCCGTCAGCCCTGAGCAGAGACAGAGAACCATGTTAAACAGGCCTTTTCAGAGACTTTTCTTAGTATGGACAAAACTCCGGACTTGTTTACAGCTGTGGGTGTGATTACAGCTCAGCGTGATAAACTGTGAGCTGCTGGGTCTGTGATAGACTTAACTGTGAGCTGCTGATGTTTGTACTTTCAGTGTTTGTGCACTAATGATCCGCTCTGTATCGCACTGCTCACGTCACCTGGACTCAGAGCGGACTGAACTGACCAAAGTACACATCCACGTGAATGAGACACGGTGAGACTGAGTGAGAGGACTGACCACAATGAGCAGCAGAGGAGAAGAGCTGAACGGCACAGGTAAAGAAAAAGTCGAGTTTTAGCTCACAGTAAGTCATAAATGTCCACAAGTTAACATAAACATGCTGAACGTAGCTTATGTCAGCTTATTCTTAAGTCTTATTCGAATCCTCAATTCCACCTTAAATAATGCAGCAGGTCCATTCAGGCGCTTGAACTGCTGCTCTTTTTAAGGTGGAATTGCAGGATTCTCAATAGTGCTGTTTCAAAGCTTACAATATTGTGAAAAAAGTTCATTTGTATCCATAATTGAATTCAAAATGGTAACGTGTCATATATTATATTCACTACGCACAAAGTGACATATTTAAAACTTTTTAAAAACCTTTTTTAAATATGTATTTTAATGTTGATACAGTTTGAATAGTTTATACTGATTTTCATGAGCTAATGTATACTGATCAACAGTAAAATGCTTGAAATATGTAATTTTTCATGTAATACATGGCAATTTAAAGTTATGAACACAAATGAACTTAGTCACCTTGTGCTGAATGAATAAGAAGTCAACTTGTAGCTGCAGCAAGAACTGAATGTATCAAAAGGCTTCAAAACTCAAATTTGGTAGTCAGTTGAAATATTTAGTTATGAAGCTAACAAGCTTCATACTAAATAGAGTTGCTGCAGTACTGAAAGTACTCAATTTTAGCAATCAATTCTATTCTTTACATTTGATATTCTCAAACTACTACTACAAATACATTGCACCAGTTTATCACAACATTTTGTTGACAGCTGAAGAGTTCTGTATGGATTATAGATATCACACTTAAATAAGAATACATTAGTTAAAGTGTAAAAATGTAGAAATGTGTCTGTTCTATTAAATAAACATTTGAAGTTAAAGACAATGATCAGTGTCAATTATCAATATGATCAATGCTACACTTGGTATCAGTATCAAAATCAAAATTATGGTATCATGACAACCCTACTGCTACCACAGTTTCATCATGATTACTATGACAAAATTGTAAATATATCTCTGCATCTGACAGTACTACATAAAATACCATATTTAGTCAGCACTTCCCTAACATAACCTAGCATTAGACTTTCACAACAGTGGTTTCACACTATACTTCCTTAGTAATGCCTCTATTATTTCAGTGTTTAAGCTGACTGTAATGTGTCAACAGTTTAATCTACAGTGCCACATTAAAGTAATTGAATATTGTGAAAAAGTGATTTTATACTAGTGCATCTCCAAAAATTAGAATATCATAAAAATTCATTGTACATACAGTACCAATCAAGTTTGGTTTTTCATGATTTAAAAATGATCTGCATTGTAGATTAATACTAAAGTCATCCAAACTATTTAGAAATACATATGAAATTATTTAGTAAACAAACAAGTGTTAAACAAAACAGAATATGTTTATATTTTACATTCTTCACAGTAGGCACCTCTTGTTTAGATGGCAGCTTTCTTGGCATTTTCTCAGTCAGCTTTATGAGGTAGTCACCCGGAATGGCTTTCAGTTAACAGCTGTGTCTTGTCAAGAGTTCCTGACTCTCATTTCTTGCCTCTTAATGTGTTTGAGACATCAGTTGTGTGTCTACTTTGAAGAATCTAAAATCTAAAACATATTTTGATTTGTTTAACACTTTTAAGTTTACTACATTATGTGTTCCTTCATAGTCTGGATGACTTCAGTGTTCATTTAAAATGTAGGTAAACAGATAAAAACATTGAATGAGAAGGTGTGTCCTTTTGACTGGTACTATAATTTCATTCAAAAAGGTAAACTCATAGTTTATATTCATAACACATAAAGTGAGATATTTTAAGCCTTTTTGTTGATCAGTATGACTTGTAGCTCATGAAATCCAGAATCGTAAACTATTAGAATGTTTCATTTGGAGTTTTGAGTAAATTACTGTTTAAACAATATCAACATTAAAACAAAAACACTTGATGTACGTCACTGTGTAGTTAATATAAAACAACAGTTTAATTGTTTGTAAATTTAATTATGATTACAAATAAACATTTTCACAATATTGTAATTTTCTGACTCTATAAATAAAAAGCCAACTTGAGTTGCATCAAGAATCAAAATCAATCTGAAAGATTCAATACTTCAATCAATCAATCAGTCAATCAATCAATCAGTCAGTCAGTCAATTCTATACTCTTGAGTTTCAACTTTCTATACTTTTAACTTTCTTACAGCTTTACTTTCTGATACAAATGACTTACAGAGATCATAGCAGTGATACATATCAGTGTTTTGAATCGGGTTTAAGCTTATAAGAATTTCCAGAAACATAAATAGACTAATGAAGCCATAGTGAACAATGTTTGTGTGTAATCACTTCTCACTGTTATCTGGTTGCCTAATGTCACAATTAAGCACACTGCAGGTTAAAAGGTCAGATTGCATACTTTGAGACATATCATACTAGGACAGAGGTCATCAGTGAGGAAGATACTGACAACATTCCTGTTCATCTTACAGTGTAAAACAAAAGCTGTACCAGGCCACCTGTTGTTGCTTTCTGGATGTTTATTCTCAACCTTTTTCACTTTTTTCTTACTCAGTCGCTGCAATGAAGGTGGAAGGAGAGAAATCAAAGTGGAAGCTGTTTATTGAAGATATCAGTGTTTTACAGCTGGTGATGTCATTCCTGTTTATGGGTGAGACATATCTCATGCATGCACTCTCACACATATAGCCATTAATGGTAGGTGACATGAACAAAGCTAACAGTTACATTTATATTTATAATATGAAAAGAGTTTCACTGCATAACTCTACTAAAAACAAGCAGAATGTCTTAAAGTGGTTTAAAAAGTCATAGAAAAATCTCATATTGGAGGAATATTAGATATACACCAATGAACAAAAACATTACGACCACTCACTGCTGAACTCAATATCTTAAAACAACAGTGCATGTATATTAGATGGACAGCGGTTTTAGTAGATTGAGGATGGAGATGGAGGAGAAATGGACATCATTATGGTCAAATGACGAGGCTTTTGGGTTGGTTCCAGCAGTAGCCTCCAAGCTTCCTAGGTCTCAGTTAAGTTTAAGATCTGTAGGATGGGCTGGAGCAAGTCCAGCTTACCCTGGTTCCACCTCACGACTTACAAGCCTTCAACGATCTGCCACCTTCATTTACATTTACAGCATTTAGCAGATGCTCTTATCCAGAGGTGTCCATGCCTCAATGAGTCAGAGGTGTTCTGTTGGCATGGAGAGGGTTACAGCACATAAAGCATATTGTCTAAATGGTCATAATGTTTTGGCTCATCAGTACATTAAATTTAAGCTGATTTGCTTTAAGTTAACACTGAATGCTAAATTATGATGGAAATGTTTTTTCCGCACACGTGTGTAGGTGTGGCATGTCTGTTGTTGATGCTGTACCTGATGTTCACTTCACTGTGGCCCATCCCCACTCTCTACTTCACCTGGCAGATCTATGACTGGCACAAACCTGATCGAGGTAGGTGCCACGTTTACTGTGTTACGCAAGTTCATACACACTCATTTCTCAATTTCTTGTGACACAGATGTTGACAACATGACAAATCTGGTTGCTTTAGCAATGACTTATGAACTAAAGTTTAATTTCGTCATCGCTTCATTTTTTTATGCAACACTTCCTGAGCAGACAGGCTTTAAGCGTTCATTCATGTAAAAATTTCCAGCTGAGAGGATGATGCATGATTCACAGAAAGTCCAAAAATCGGAGCTGCTTCACCTCGACACTCAGGCTCACTGGAGTTCAGTTTCCAACATATACAGTCATACATTAAAAAGAATATTGTGAAAAGGTTTATTTTTGTTCAGAATTTAATTCAGAAGGGTAAAGTGTCGTATATTTTATATTCATTACACATAAAGTGACATTTCAAGCCTTTTTGTTTTAATGTTGATAAGTATGACTTTTAGTTCATATATAATATGATGGTCAGTAGTTGTTGACACTGTGAAAAAGGAAATCAGCATCTTCATAAAGCTTGTCAGCAGATGGAAGCATGAAGTGCTCTAAAATCTCCCGCTACATGTTTACTTTGGACTAAACACAGTGGACCAACAGCAGCAGATGACATCACACCTCAAACCATCACAGAAACTTCACACTGGACTTCAGACACCTTAGACTGTGTGTCTCTCTACTCTTCCTCTAGACTCTAGGACCTTGATTTCCAAATTAAATGCAAAACTGACTTGCATCTGAAAAGCCGTACAGATGAACATTAAATGAAAAAAGGCCTGAAATGCATCACTTTATGTGTAATGAATATAAAATCTGTCAGTTTACCTTTTGGAATTAAATCACAAACAAAAAAATATATTTTTGTTTATAATATAACTTGAACTTAACTGTTCATAACCTAAACAAACTGTCATGCACTTCCAACCACAGACTGCTAAGCAAAGCTGTTACAAATGTTTTTGTTTTCTTGGATTTCTCTTCATCAGGGGGTGAGAAACGTACAGAGAAAGTATACTTATTAAAAAAGTCTACTGTTGGCTCAGCAGCCTAAGACGCTGACAATATGTTTTTAAGTTTGAATCCCGGTCATGCTGTTTGCCATCAACAGCCGGGGCCCTAGAGAGCAAAAATTGGCAGTGCTCTCTCTGGGCAGGTAGATGGCGCTCTCTCTCTCTCTATCACTCACACATTGCAATGTCCGCTGGCTCAGGCATTTACTGATTGGTCCATTCAGAGCTGGGAATCCTGCGCTTTCCTCAGAGCATGTTGGCTCCCCAGTGATGGTGTATCAGCGGTAGTTTGAAAAGAGGCGGTGACTGTATCACACGCAGCAGAGGAGTCTTGTGCTTGTCTTCACCCTCCTAAAGTCAGGGACAGTGCAGAGTGATGGAGAGAGTCCCCGAGAGGATGGGATGGGTTAATTGGCTACTACCACATTGGGAAGGGGAGAAAATTGGCAAAAAAAAAATAAAAATAAAATAAAAAAATAATATATATATGTGTATTTAAAGTTTACTGTACTCAAGGAATTTCCCTCACTGTTATTAGTAATGAAATGACCAAACATTGTTTGTAACTTCAAATTCATAAATAATTAAAGATCTGGTCGTTCAGACTGTTTCAGATTGAGAAGTTTAATAAACAGTATACATTTAGCCAGCCTTACTAGTCAGCTCTTAGGAACCGTCAGCTCACCCACAAATCATGTTTTACAATAGTGACTGAGTGCAGTGCTGTCCACTAGGTGGCAGAAGAACAGAGTTTGTGAGGAGCTGGAAAGTGTGGCAACACTTCAAGGACTACTACCCAATAAAGGTAACCTGGATTAAAATAAGTATACTGCTGCTGATGATTGAAAACCAACTGGTCTGCTGTTTTATCTCACACCTAACCAGCATATCACTAACAATGACCCTCATAACATCTCTCCAGCTCAGGGCTTTCAGAATTTAACACTCTCTCTTTCTGTTTCTCTCTTTCTCTCTTTCTCTCTCTCTCTCTCTCTCTCTCTCTCTCTCTCTCTCTCTCTCTTTCTCTTTCTCTTTCTCTCTCTTTCTCTTTCTCTTTCTCTCTCTTTCTCTTTCTCTCTCTTTCTCTCTCTCTCTCTTTCTTTCTCTTTCTTTCTCTATCTCTCTCTCTTTTTCTCTCTCTCTCTCTTTTTCTCTCCCTCTCTTTTTCTCTCTCTCTCTTTCTCTCTCTCTCTCTTTCTCTCTCTCTCTCCCTCTCTCAGTTGGTGAAGACAGCAGAGCTTAATCCCAGTAAGAACTACATACTGGGATGTCATCCGCATGGTATTATGAGCATGGGGGCGTTTTCCTGCTTCAGCACAGAAGCTGGCGGCTTTGCTGAAACCTTCCCAGGAGTGCGCTCCACTCTGGCGATTCTAGCCGGCCTCTTTCGCCTTCCACTCTTCAGAGATTACATCATGTTTGCAGGTCTGAGTGAGAAATGCTTACAACTCTTTGACTTTGAATTCAATGGGAAATAAAAATCTGAAGTTAGAAGTTATCTGAAGCTTTGTTTATTTGGGAATGTTGCAATTATTTTTAATGAATTTTTTAATCCAGACATTCTGCCACTGTTACAAATTGTGTTATTTAAAATGTTAAACAAATGAAACTATTAGACACACAGTTTTGTCTGTATTTGAGAAATGTGTATTTAGTATATTGTTAAAAATAATTTTAAATGGCAAAGAATTTGCCATGAATTGAACCACCCAGTCATATACATACACTAAATAAACTATGTTTAATCATTTTTAAACTTAGACAAAATTCTTAACTTTCCATTTCAAAAGCACTTAGCTGCTTGTAAAAATTCAAATTTCTTGAGTCGTGCAGCACAATTAACAAAGGAGCTTCATCTCAGGGTTACTAACAGGGCAATGCCTCCATCCTTCTGCTGTTCACCCTTTCCTTTTCTCTCTTTTCTTCTCTCTTTCTCTCTCTCATGACCCATGATCACAGGCCTGCTTCCGGTCAGTAAGGGCAGTCTGGAGTATATTTTGAGCCGGTCTGGTGTGGGTAATGCTGTGGTCATCATCATTGGAGGAGCTGAGGAATCGTTGGCTTCTTCTCCAGGTGTCAACACTGTGGTTATGAAACACAGGAAAGGCTTTGTTCGTCTGGCCTTAGAGAATGGGTGAGAGACTAAATAAAAAACCACGAAAGTGAATAAAGTGCATCTCCAAATATTAAAATATAATGAAAAAGTTCACTGTTTATAATTTAATTAAAAAATGTAAACTGTTATATTTTATATTCATTTGATGTAAAGTGACATTTCAAGCCTAAAAAAATAAAAAATAGAAATATAAAAATCTGAAATCCAGAATCTTAAGTTATTAGAATATTTCATCTAGTAAATAACATTAGCATCGTAAATTACTATTTAAATATAGGGTGTCCTGTTTGCTTCTTAACCCAAACTGTCATGAATAACTTGAATATTAATGAAGATCTGGTGCTGAAATTTGGATTAAATCCTCAGTCTGTGTGAAAAAAACTGATGTTACAACATACTGAAAATGTCCAGCATGCAGGTGGTGATGTGGCCTGCATGGAGACCTGCAGCATTGTGTCTTCTAAATGGTGTTTATTATCCAGTAGATTCACACCATGAACACTTCCTCCAGTACTGTGCACTGATACATTATACACAGATCAGTGCACAGTTCTCAGGGTGAAATAATCAGCATATCGTGCTGTGTTTGTGAAGTAACTGAGGGCTTTAATGTCTCACTGCAGCACCAGCTGACTGATAGAAATGGCTGAACGGGCGCTGGCCTCCACTCCGACAGCCACGGATATTAGTCTTAAGAATTGAACACCTGTTTACCTGCACCGTAATCAGACATATCGGCCTCTTTCATCCAGACTGAGGTTTATTTAGTATTAACTTCATCACCAGATCTCCATTAGTATTAAAGTTATTCATGATTGTTTGGATAAAGAAGCAAACAGAACAGCCTGTAGTATCAACATTAAAACAAAAAAAGGCTTGAAATATGTCACTTTGTTATGAATATAAAATATGACAGTTTACCTTCTTGAATTAACTTATGAACAAAAATGAACTTTTCCATAATATTGTAATATTTGGATATGCATTTATATTATATGAAGTATGTGTTTGAAGAAACAGGAATCTTCCAAAAATGACATCTTTACAGTTAACTTATTTGCTTTTAATAGAAGTCAATGGAACCAGACGTCTTTCTAAATCATTTTTGGTCATCATGAAATTTACACACAATGTAAAGAGCAACAGGCATTTTCAAATTACGTCCAAACCTGAAAAATTGAAATCATGAACCCCTGCTGTGTCCTCAGGGCTGACCTGGTTCCTGTGTATTCTTTTGGAGAGAATGAGCTGTTTGCTCAGGTAGTGCTGCCTGAGGGCAGTGTGGGCCGCAGACTGCAGGCTCTCTTCAAGCAGGTCATGGGTTTTGCTCCCTGCCTTTTCACCGGTGAGCGCTGGCTGCTTTTACCCTACAGGAGACCGGTCACCACTGTGGGTGAGTATTAAAAAAAATCCACTGTAGTAACTCACATACAGTCAGAATGTAGCCTTGTACTTTGAAATTCTAGAGTTAGGAAATGAGTGTCAACAATGATCCACTGAAAAGCTTCAGGCCAGTGCTAAACTTAGTGTATGTAAAACTGGCACAAGGACAGTGAGAGCAAATAATGAAGAAACTCCAGCTTTCTCATGTAAAAAAAACTCAGTTTAGGGTTATATATTGAACAGTCATTTACAAGCTATGCATAGGAGATATACACTCCCTGGTCACTTCATTAGGTACACATTCTTTGTATCTACCCTCATTGTCCATTTTAGCTCCATTGACCATACAGGTGAACTTTGTAGATCTACAAGTCCAGACTGTAGTCCATCTGTTTCTCTGTATACTTTCACCATTCTTCAGTGGTAAGGACCCACACAGAGCAGGTATTATATGTGGTGGATCATTCTCAGTGACACTGATGTGGTGTTTTAGTGTGTGTATGAGTGGATCAGACACAACAGAACTCTTGATGTTCACCTCAGTGTCACTACTGTAGTGAAAATAGTCCAACAGCATCAGGACCAGACAACTAACACAAACTGTGCTGAGCTGCTGTCTCTGACTTTACATCTACAAGGTGGACCAACAAGGTACAGTGAGGAAAATAAGCATTTGAAGCAAGTTCTCCCACTTAGAAATCATGGAGGGGTCTGAAATATTCATCTTAGGTGCATGTCCACTGTGAGAGACATAATCTAAAAGAAAAAATCCAGAAATCACAATGTATGATTTTTTAATCATTTGTGTTACTGCTGCAAATAAGTATTTGAACACCTGTGAAAATCAGTGTTAATATTTGGTACAGTAGCCTTTACAGAGGTCAAACGT